>JAPMNZ010856574.1:0-21415 GCA_029875035.1 Pomatoschistus microps
TCTTTTTACGCACACACAAATCTGGTTACAAATGCACAAATCTTTTTACGCACGCACAAATATTTTTGGAACAATAATAGCTCCATACCATAGTATGGGCCCATTGACCCGGCGCGTGCACGGAAAGTAGGCGCGGCTTCAAGACCAATCAGAAAGGAAGGAGGAGGGAGCATAGATCCTTTTTTCTTGCGCCTCTCATTTTTCTTACTAACTCCAGACTATGCTTTAAACTAACTACATCGGACCCTATCATACAGGTCACTCATAATTTCTCACAAAAACTTTGTGAGACATGTATTGAGTAAAAAACTTAACACTTACGAGAAAAAGTTATTATGAACCACAACCGCGGTCTTAAAGAAATAAAATATTGCGCGTGTATTACACCAACCCTAAACTTGTAAATGTTTCGTGGCTGTACATTGTCATATATAAGCGAAGTTATACAAAAGTAAAAACTTGAAGCTTGGCCAGATGCTAGTTTAGCATAAGCTGCACTCCCGCAAAACCCTCACCTGTTGTCTGTTTGGGACTTTTCTTCGGTCACTTCATCGTTCAAATTACAGTTGGTAAACGCTGTCCCTGCAGTGAACCAGTCTGTTATCTGGTCGGCGGTGAACATTTTCTTCATGGCGTTCAAATGACTGGACACATCTGAACAGAATTCGTTGATCGTTGACCGAAAGCCACGTGTAACCCTAAAAACGAGTGGGCGTGGCCTGGAAGTGGACTTGACTCAGCACACATCGCCACCCAGTGTTCTTACATAGAACTGTAGCAAAAGCTCATTGCTTTTCGTAACAATCACCGTTTATAACAAAGACAATACGAGGCACATTATCCAGTTTTATTGATACAATATTTCCATACAATAGCACAGTAATAAAAAAAAAACAATTGGAATGCCCCGTATTTCATAAACTGTTACTGCTTAAAACGTATTACAAAAATATAACCTGTAAATTAAATTATAACAACTCTGCTGGCAGGCCTGGGAGACAGCCAATGTTATCTCGTAGCAAAGTGAGCTCTGACCTCAGAGTTTCATTTTCCTTTGAAAACAAAACAAACCATTAATATGTATGATAATCAATACATTTGTCACTCAAAGTCATACCTCTTGAAGCTTGGTGTTGTCCTTCTTCAATTTCACCAGATACTCAATTCTTTGTTTATGATTTTTGTGGCCAACAAGTTTTCCATTTTCCTCAGAAAGTTTAACGTTCTGCTTACGAAGAACCTCGTTCTCCTGTAAAAACGCACAGATGAGATTTCTGAATATTTGTAATTTGGTGCAATTTGAGGACATCTAGAAAATGAATAAATCAGACTTGAAGAAGTTTGTCTTCATCTTGCACTCTCTGGTTCAGCTCTCTCAGCTCCAAACAGCGGTTCCTCAGCTCAGAGGTGAGCTCCTGGACACAGGTCTGGGACTGTACCAGCATCGACTCCTGACCATGCAGTCTGAACAAAAGCCATGTTACACTTCTATACTGTGTTTAAAACTAAAATCAAACTTACTTTTTCTGCATTTCTGACAGGTTCTGCAGTATCATGTTCTGATAAAGAATGAGAGTAGGGATTGATTTATTAATTGCCACATGTTAAACAAGAATGATAGATTCCAAATATGCAAACCTTCTCAGTTTTCACATCTTGTAGCTCATTGAGTATAGACTTGTTGATAACATCGCTCAACTCCACACTGTAATAAAAACAAGTTAATGCATTTGCCTTCATATCTGTATACACACATAGATGTTAAAAAAATAAATTGCTAACCCATTAGAATCCAAGGCTTGATTCTGCTTGCAATAGAACTGATCCACCAGCGCCTGAATCTCCAATTGTACCAACTCTTTTTCAGCCAACTGAGCCTAAAAAAAGTGTGTTGCAATAAAGTAACCAGTAAAACATAAATATTTAACAGTGATTCTGACTACCTTTAGTCTTTGGATCTCATCATTCTTAGCGGCCCTCTCCGAGTTTAGCTCGGCCAGCAGGATTTCCATAGTCATCATGGAGGAGCGGCGGTTTTCCAGCTCCCTCTCTCGGCTCTCCAGAACGTGGCTCAGATCTCTGTTGAAGCTGAGTGGTGTGCGTGGAGTCTGGACCAAGGGAAAAAGATAAAGAAAATAAAATTATACAGTGTCACATTTACGTTAGTGCATGTTACTTGTAAGACTTACCCGGCACGCAGATTTGGGAGTCAACATTGGGTTTTGTGGCAGGGGTATGCAGTTTCTGACACTCTTTTCAACCGCTTCCTGCTGTTGCTGTACCTTCAAACCAAATACATTGTGCTGAATGTATTATGGACCATAATGGGTATGCACAGTACACAAATGCATTTTTTTTTTTCATCATACGTCATGAAATAAACTGGTATGAAACATGATGGCCTTAATCTAATTACATGCAAACTTTGTTTTGATATTTTATTCCAGTTTTAGTCTTTTCGTTTAATCAATTCTCATGTCACTGAACACTCTCTTTCAAAATAAGAGGTATAACAGAGTGGACTACTAGTGGACCAGGATTTTCACTCTTTCACGTCTCCTCAAACCTCCTTTGTGAGGATGGTCTTCTCTACACTTTTATGTTTGAATAAGCTGAAGATGTGACAGAGGTCAAATGCCGCATGCATGTTAAAACTGGTGATTGAGACAGTCCTATAGCGAGTTGGATTTATGACTAGGGCTGGGTGATATGGGCAAAAAAAAATCTTGAATTTTTTTCCCCAGCTCCCGATAACGACATTGTCCCAATATTTTTAAAATCAATCATTTTTACACAAAATAATCTGCAATGTTTTGCTTGCTAGGGCATCTATAGATAGATACAGTGTAGATCAAAATAGCAGTTTTTATTTGTAAAGCTATTCACACATCTTTGCAAAACCAACATACAGCACCAACATATATTAACATTGAAAACCAAATTCAAGGGAAGAACACATCCAAAAAGGCTTGCTCAATATTTACTGAAATGTACGAATAAAGGAGTGATTGGCTTTTTAGGTACGCATTTGACGAATGGGAATCTTGCCTGCTCTAATTGTAATATGTATTGGAGATGTGTAAAAATAAATAAATACATTTACCCCAGCTCTAATTCAGTCAAATAATAACATTAAAGTTTAAGTTGACCGGATAATCTATATATTGTTCAAGTTTAGTTTGGGCTTCTGGGATTGAAGTGTTGAGCTTGGATCTAGTTCCTGTTGTTTATATACGTTATTACGTTCTACCAATACAATACGCATAATTGGTTTTACTCTGCAATAATATGCATTAACTAAAATTATGACAATATTCTTTCAGTCGACTAAAAAGGATTCAGTACAATACCTTCTTCTCCAAGCGTTGGATAGTGGCGTCCTTCTGAGCCGCCTGTTCCTGAGCCGCGTGAAGGAGCGAGTTCTGCTCATCTAGAACCTTTGTGAGTCTTTCCACTTCCTCTGTGGCATAGGCGACTTCCTCCTGCAACACCTCCACCTGCGCACACAGTCACAAAGCTGAGTTCTCCAACTATCAACACAGAGGGAGGAATGAACCCCATAAAAACTTATTTCACACCTCAATTTTGTTCGACGCTACTCTCCGGTCTATTGTCTCTTTCAGGTCCAGAAGTTCGTTTTGAAACCTGGTTTTCTCCTCTCGATAAAGCTCGCGTTCCTGACATGCACCATTGTATTTTGCCTGCAAAAACAAGTTACAAATGTTTCTGATGTACAAAAAAATTTTGTAAAAATAAGTAAACCTACTGTGACATCTTTTAGGTCTTCAGTGAGGTGAGCAATGGTAGTGCATTTTTGGTTAATATCACAGCGGAGCTCTCTGGTTTGGTTTATCAAATCAACCACAACATCCTGAAAGAGTAAAACCAGTTCAATGAAGATGTCAGACTGCCACAAAAATGTGATGTGAAATGGTTCTTTACTTTGTCGTGTTCCATTTTCTGCTCCAGGCTTTTTATGGTGTTGCTGGAAGAAGTTAAGCTTTGCTCAAGAGCCAACAGTTTGGATGCCTTCAGAAATGACAAAATGAAAAATAAAAGGGATCTGTGTATTTGGTTTGATTTTGAACAAAACTTAAAAACCTAAATACCTGCTGCTGGTTCTCTGTGGTGAGCTCTGAGGCTTGTTTTTTAAGCTGGGCATTCATCTCCATTGTTTCCACTAGTTCTCTGGAGAAAAAAGAAGAAAAAAACGTTATAAACATTTCCTATGGTCGATAGTCACATAAATACAGGTACCCACTTTGATGTATTGTCTTTGTTTTCTCTTAACTGAGACATCAAAGCCGTGGTGTTTTCTTGTTCCGATTTCAGAGCATTAACCAAATCCTACCAAATAACAGCTTAGTTTTAAATCAGCTCAACATGTTTAGCACAGTATACATGACTTTGCTCACTGTAATCTGTATCTTCAAGTCTCCAATCTCCTGTTGGCAGCTGTGAAGCTCCTGCTTGGACTGGTCTGCTTCAAACTTGCTCTCAGCTTGAGTTTGGTCATAACAGTCCTGGAGACCACGATGCTGTTCTAGGAGCTGCTCCCACTCCAGTCTGTGGCCAGATACAGGGTTAGATAAGGTCTTGATTTAGGGCTAGGCTCTGGAGACAGAATAAGTAACACTGACTGGACTTTATCCAGCTGCAGCTGTGTGCAGATCAGACTGTTGGACAGATGATCCACTTCTTTCTGCTGATCAACCTCGTTTTTCTTCAGCTGCTCCTTCACAGTGACCAGCTCTTTGTCTGAAGACTGTAGTACAAGCCGCAGGTCTCTGATCTCATTCTGTAAGACTGAACCTGTATTGTCAGTCCCAGATAAACATTCAGTAGGTTTACAGACCTGCATTTATACCTTCTGCCGTCTGCTGTTCAGTGGAGAGATTCTGTTGTAAACTTGTGATGGTTTCTTGAAGGTCAAGTTGCTTCTTGGTCCAATCAGCTCTTTGAGAACATGCCAGCTGTAATAAACAGTAAACACAATCATAAACCTAAGACCCCGTTTAGACTGAGACGCTGCAAAGCAATTCGCAAAAACGACCAGGCTCCTTAGTAGACCGTGACAACTGAAAACTGTAGTTATAGCCCCTGACCAGTAGGGGGCAGTAGAACGAAGACCATGAGCGACCCCCACCAGTATAATCACTTCCTCAACAACATCCTCCTCAGGCCACTGTAAAGACGTGAAAGAACCAACATCTTTCTGCATTTAACAGCAGAAGTTAAAATGGAAACTGAAACTACAGCTTTGCGTGGTTTTGTTTGGATGGATAAAAGAGTAAAATTGTCCTCTGTGTAGTTGATCTGCCGCCATTGCCGTTCACGTTTGTTCTTGGCTACTGCGCATGTCCAAAAGTACGTGCAGGCAAGTGGCGAGGTCACTGCAGCCAGATTATTCACACCTTTTTATTCACACAGCCCCCGCCGTGCAGCGTATCTGCTTGGTTCCACGGTGGAGGTTGTTTCTCAACGCGTTTACCTCCCTGAAATACCGTCGTCATGTAAACAAAAGGCCAATTTGATACCCAACTCTAACGTTTTACTGTTGCAGCGTCTCTGTGTAAACAGCACCTAAATAAATCTAACATATGAATTTCCATAGGAATCTAATATGATTCAAACTATTTTCAGTTTTTGCAAAACAACATGGGCTCCAATTGGGGAAAGAAAATAAATTTGTGAAATTAAGAGAAGTTTACCTCATCTTTGCATTTACACTCGTCCGTCAGCAGAGCAACCTGTTCCTCCAATCGGGAGATTTCCTTTAGGTGTTTGCTGTTGATAAGCTCTGCGTCATCCAGTTGTGACTGGACAAGACCAGCCTGGTCCTGTAAAACAAAAGCAGTGAGGAAGCAAAAAAATCAGTAAATATGCAAACACCACGCTCTGCACTCTACCTGCATTTGCCGCAGCTCCTCAGTCAGAGCCATTTCAGTCATTTCAGTCGGTGGATGCTCATTCCATATATCTTCATTATTGTCTAAACCATTCAGGTGCTCAGGACTGGACAAGGGCACAACTCTAGAGCGCAAGTTGTAGGATTTGGTGGGTGTGGTGAGTATCTGAACAAAATATGATTAAAAATGAATTATTTGTCACAATCAGATGGATTTTCAGTCTCACCTTTAAAGTTTCCACATGAATTCTATTGAGTTCAGTGACCTCCTGTTTTTTGTAAGCATTAGTTGCTTCCAGTATTTTCTCCAAGTGTCTATTGGATTTGTCCAGATACCTCTTGTCAGACTCCAGTTGAGATAGTTGTCTCCTGGTAAAGACAAGGAAGGTGTGATAAATAAGGCAACGCAAACTATTATAAATTCACTGTTTCGAATGCTAAGTTGTTATAACTTACTTGGTGATTTGCTTATACTCTTCAAACGCCTGAAATACACCTCCAAGTTCTGCCTGTTTCTGGCTCAGCTGATTTTGAAGTTTCTCTATTGCTGCGACAGATGCCACATCGACTGCCATTGAGGCTGTGAGATCTATACACAATTTACAAGGTTAATCTTGTAATTCAATGCACATACTTTTCTAACAAGATGGCTCCGCGGACGGTCGCCACGGCTCGCTACGCTGACCCCTGCCCTTTACGACCATTCACCCTACATTACTGTCACTTTACTGCACAACAGAATGTCTGTTGTGTGTAGTTAGTGTAATGTTATAAATGTTTTTTAATGCATGACTTATTTCTATTTTTTCTCTTTCAACTTGTTTGCACTTTGAGCCAAAGCAAATTCCTGGATGGTGACTTTGCTGCTACTACAATTAATTCAATCTTATGAAACTAACTTTCAGTTTTCTCAGCCTCCAGAGTTCTCTGAAAAGCTGTGTCCAGCTCAGCAGACATTTGTGCCGTTTCTGTCTCCAGCTGAAGCAGCGAGTCCAGGGAGCGCAGCTGGCGGTTCTCCTCCCGCAGACTGGCGTTCTCTGCAGACAATCGCGTCATCCTGGGGTGATGTTCCACCTACACAATATAGATTAAGAGATACTTTATTTGTCCCACAGTGAGAATATTTCAGTATTGCATCGCCAAATACAGAACAGCAGAAATGAAGAGCACACAACACAAAAATAAAACAAATACTGTCCTGTTCAGTTACTAGAGTACATTACAAAACAAGTACCTGGTTTCTTAAAATCTTGATTTCCTCTTTGAGTTGATCTATCACAGATTGGCTCTCTTCATTTGTAAATATGTTCTGCTCAGCTTTCATTTTTTTCTCCAGCCGTGAGATGTGGTCCTCTCGAAACTTTACAATCAGGCGACTTGAGTGGATAAACTTTTCTTTCTGATTCCAGGCTTCTTCAAATTGAGCTACTTTCTCATGCAGCGTCTGTGAGTGAGGACATTCAGTTATCAGACCATCGTGAATACCATGGCAAAAAAATTCTCATCTGAAGGAATACCCTTTTCTCCTCTTCTCGTCTCTTCCAAAGGCGAACTGCAGCCATAAACTTAGACTTGTACTGGATCCTGTCCTGACCTTCACCCATTTTTTCAGCTGTGAATTGACGGTAGATTGAGATAATAAAACCCATACAAACGTGTGACTGTATAAAGCAGGGGTGTCAAACCTGTTCCTTAAAGGGCCAGTGTGGCTGCAAGTTCCAGGATCCTAACTCAGGGCACACCAGACGAGTCCAGTTTTAACTTGAAGGTATGAGGAAATGGGTGGAGTCTGGTGTGCTCCTGCTTAGTTTGGAGCTAAAACCTGACGCCACACCGGTTTGACATGCGCGGTATAAAGTCATGGCATTTTACCGATTGTAACTTGAGGTCCTCCAGGGGCAGCATCTCTCTGAGGATCACCTGAGGCCAGTGCCATTGCAAGCTGCTCCTTTAACTTTTTCACTTCAGCTTGCAACTGTCTTACATTTCCTTGAGTGTCTTCATTAATGATGGCCTAAAAGAGTTAAAGTGAGCAAAGAGAAAGGAATCAATTCTCCAAACTCCCTCTTCCAGATTTTGCGTTAATATAATCACATACTTTGTTCTTGATCAACTTTGCTCTTTGGGCAAACTGTAAAGTGGACAGGGTTTCTCCAAAACACTTGGAACCGGGATGAACATTTGCTATAATGTACGTTTTTGCATTTCCACCAAGAGAGTCCTACAGAACAAACAAATGAACAGCAAAGTCTCAAGTGCCATTAACCAAGATGCTGCAATGAAACAGCCAGGCTTAAATACTTGTTTGGCATAATTAAGATCAAGTAATTAATTAGCAATGTTTGTAAGACCAGGATGATGGAGGCAAAGATGATGGAGGCAAGCTAAAAAAGCCTCCACATCAAAACATTATTCTCTTACTCTTAATAAAAATGTGAGCTTGGAATCTCTGTAGCAAATATGGCGACTCTTTCCATTGGACACGTCGACCAGAGCCATGATCACCTGACCCAGGCACATCAGGGAGCGGTTGATGCTGCTGGCTTCCTGTGGGCGGACAGTAAACATGACACAACTTATTCTGATGAATGTTCTAAATCACAAAGGAAATTTGTATTTGAGGAAACAAAAAAGAAATATTAGAATTCAGCCACAAAATATGAATTGCCTAAACCATTTTGTTTGGTTTGACGGCACTACTGATGTTTCCAATAGTAATACTTGAGCTGGTACTGTTCGACATGTTTTCAGAGCTCTAGGCGCTAGCATGTTTCTACAGTATAAAATATAATGATGTGTGTAAAGGAAATGTGTTAATAATTGCAGAATAAAGGCACAATTCAGGGAAGCTGAAGAGCCAAACTTGAATTGCAATACTCATTTCGCAATGATGTTCACTCATTTAAAATTCTTTAGTATGAATCATGTCTCTTTCATGATTGAGGCCCAAAAAATAAATTGGTTTTCTCAATAGGAACTTCCTGGTAAAAAAAACCTTTAAAATGTATGTCATAATCAGCAGCTGTGTAATTCAGCAGCCCAATCGACTGCAGTGAGCAGAGGGTGCACCTTGAGCCTGGAGCCTTCAGTGTGAGTGTCCTTCTGCCGCTCGGATCCGGCCAGGTCCACCAGGTTCAGCTGAGATGTCCGGATGTTCACCACTTCGTTCAGCGACTCTTTGGACTCCAGCGTCATGGTAAAGACGGCATGGGACCGGGACGATTCGCGGTTCATGGAAGTGGAGGCTACTCTGCGGTTCCGCCATCCCAAAGACAAGACCTGTCAGAAGACGTTGTATTGATGTTAATGGATCTCTTATGACATTTTTGAAGCAATTATGGATAAATCTAAGCTTGCCATTCGAAAAATAAACTGAAGCCAGTGATTTTCTACTTTGTTTTGGTTATCCGTCTATGTTTTGTCTTCTCTAAAATACTTCAGACCAAAATCAGACCAATCATTCTTGTACATGCTATGGATTCACTTGAAATAATTTTATACTGTAAGATATTTATAGAAATGATATAGAAAAAAAATTGTCTTCCATTTGATTTTTATGACATGATCCTAGAACGCACATGATAGAGCTGATTTTGATAATCGATTAGTTGTTTGAGTGTCAAAAGTAAATATGGGATTTTTTCTACATTGGACCGAAACAAACATTAAGGTGTTCCTCCAGAAGAACATCATCATTCATAGAGATGACTTTTTGCACATTGGGTCATAATACATTATTTCTATTATTTGAGGGAGTGACATCTTGATTTGCACAGATCTCATTAATACTGACAAAAACACACTGATCTATTCTTGAGGAATCAATAACATTGTACAGTCCTCTGAAACGACTGCTATTGTGATACAAAAATAAATTGCATTGAATTTTTTATCAAACAGCCCAAAGTGAGACCTTTCGGGATCCAAGCAACTAATCGATGATAACAATAATAGTGAATTACATGCCTTATGGATGTAATGGAATGATAGCGGTACCTGGTAGGCCTCTGCAGCCGAGACGACAAATTTCTCCACGGCTCCCTCAACAAACACGCCCTTCTTGATATTCTCTCTGATGAAGAGGCTCGCGGAGGCGGTGTCCAGAAGATCATAGATCTGTTCATTGTATATTTCTATAAACGAGCATTTGCAGAGGAAACTCTTGGACTGTTGCGACTATAAACAAGAGAATAGAATGCAATGTATTGTCTTAGTATAATAAACTTTCGTATACCTCAGTTGCAAAACACACTCACCCTTTCCACTGCCCGGTTAATGAGAAAAAACAGATATTCGAAACTACGCGGTATTACTCCCCTCAACTCATCAGTGAAGTTATCCAACTCTGATGGACCTAAAAGTAATACAAGTTGACATTTAACAATTGCTGTTTGTTAATGGTGTATACTTTCTTATTATCATTATTATTGTCACCAAGCATTGTGAAAGTCTTTCCAGAGCCAGTTTGTCCACTGCAAAACACATAATTGTACAACATAATTGAGGCATAAGTGATTTAATTACAGGATTCATCTTCACTATAACCTACTAAGCAAAAATAGTGCCATTATATCCATTCATGCAGGACTCAACAATGTTCTTGGCCACACAGGAAAAGACAGCCTCCTGAAAAAACGTTTGAAGTTAGTCTAGTAGAGAACCTCAAGCATCATTGTAAAGAAATGTCTGACTCAACCTGAGTGGTGTCCATATCTGCCACATGATCGTAAGTGAAAATCCGTGGCTGTGGTTTGGAGAAAAGCCGAATGGTGTTTGGTGAAGTGACACTGAGACACTGGCTCTGGTCTCCGTCTGTGGTGAGCCCCATGCCCTGGGTCAGAGGCCGCACTCGCACAAACACTTTAATGGCATCACTGTCACTGTGGAGAAAACGACAATGACAATAACTAAAACTAATAACTTAAAACAGTAGCTATTATCACAATTAGATTAAAATTAGATGCATAAAGCTAGAATTTAATTTTCATCTTTTTTTGACAAGGGTAAGTGGCGATACCAATGGAACGGCAAAGTGTGCAGAAAAAAAGTATACTTTTTTTATTGCTGTAAGTGGGAAAGGTAGGGAAAACCAGAGCACCTGGAGAATATCTACACAGAAAGGCCCTGTTATTAACAGGATTCGAACCCAAGACCATCTTTCTGAGACGTGAGTGCCAACCAGTAAATTGAGTGGCAGTCCGTGCTGCACTCAATTCAACTTTATCATCTATTATTGATGGTATAGTACACAAATTCATCTATAAATTTACAGGTATTTTTTGTAATGACATAACATTGTTGCAGAGAGTTTAATTCAAAATAAGGATAATAATGAAATACCAGGTATCTTCAATATAGCAATATTTTGTCCATCAAAATGTATTTTTAACAGGCCGACCAATTAATTATAATGTTTGAGTTGTTCTGCAAATAACTTAAGTATAAAATACTGATAATAAAATTTGATAAATGGATTTATAAGAAGTAGAAATACCAGGCCATAAGATGCGATGAATCAGCTGCCCCTGTGTAAAGACAGACAATTTGTTGGGACACATTTTTGATAGTTGGTTAGGTTATGGTTGTCAAAAGTATCAAACAATAGATATTAGTAAATTGTACAAAAATCATCAAAAATACGACCATGTTAGCAAGTATCTTGAATCATACATTATATTGATAGGAGTTTACAAGAGCTGCAGTTTAAACATGATTTTGAGCTATATCAGAACTTTGGGGTACACATTTAAAAAAATGTTATTTGGTGAAACAAATAAAGGTCATTGTTCAAACCAAAAACTTTTTAAATGATCACTATGGTATCAAGTCACAGGCACGGAAAGTATAGTGACAACTGCATAAGCATGCATTACGCATAGATATTAAAATCGCATAGATTTACATGACGCATAGATTTTAAAAACATAAGAATATTTTCGGGGAAAAGCCCAGCGAACATTATAGAGGAAACACAAACAATAGTAACATTTGTATATCTCCAACTCACTACAACATTCTAATCGTTCTATTTTATTAGATGCTGAAATTTTTTTATTGTCAACATAATTTTAATTGGAAAATAGAACCTGGGCTGGATACGTGATGAAGGACAACTCGGATGCTCGGATTAGTGTAATCGTTTGCAATAGCAAACCTGTTATATCTAACTTTATAAATTACACATGGTTGAATTGATCAAGACATGCAAGACGCTAAAGAATTGTGGACAACCTAATTCACAGAGTAGGGCGCAGATAAACAAAACGTTATAAATCCAATAATTAACAACAATGCCTGTGTGTTGTTTACATTTGCTCTAGCTACACTTACACTGCTTCGTGCGGGCCTTACCTTTTACGTTCGCAGTCATCTTGACAATAAAAACCGTTTAATGGGGTGAATAAACTGACTCTTGGCCTGTCCCGTTGGACTCAGGCACAATGTTTACATGCTCTTCCTACTGAAATTGGCGGGCAGCGGCACTTTTTCTTCTTCTGGTGTTTACTTGGCTAACAAATCCATGAAATGGAGAAAAAATACGCCAGTGCCACCTGCAGTACAAATAAGCGAAATATGCGTAACTTCCGTCATTCGTCAAAAGGATGGACTGACCATTATAATCACTAATGTAGCTTACATACGCTTTCTTTTTTCTAGTTTCGTCCTGTGTACGCTTCTTTATTTCACACGGCTCATTGTATGGTGGTGTCGCCTCCAGTACGGCGATCCTGCTCCCATCTCTGTCTGAAGAGAGAGGAGAGATACCCACAACGATTGTAAAGTGATTTGTGACTCTGATATGCGAAAGACTCTATACGAACGAAGATTACTTAATTTACTAATGACATTTTCCACATTGTTGAGGAGTATAACTGTGTGGGGAAAAAAATCATCCGTGTGGACGTTCTATCCGCTTTGTGATCCCATTGGTTGTACAACCCGGAAGCGCATGGTCCTGTGAGTTCATTGGTTTTCAAGACTTTTAAATTTTTAAACCGTTGACTCTCGGACAAGCTTCAGTTTGTCATCACATTTCTCAGCACTCGCTTCATGTTCCGATTGTTTTGTGGAAGAATTGTTTCAAAAGCTAGGATTATTTGAGGTACGTCACGTTTGCTATTACTTTTTAGCTTTGACCAACGTTACCTATAATAGTGAGTAAAGTTTAATTCCTAAAGATGGAGTTTTCTGCACTTTGTGAACTGTTTACGAATATAAAGCTAGCTTAAATCAGGCCTAACCAACCTAGATCGCTAACTAAGAAAATGCTGGTGTTTTGTTATATCTGATGGGGCAAAGATGTCATTTCACTAACCGTCACTTAAATGATGGTTACTTGTTTGTCCCGAAATGTCACCTTATATTAACTTGAGCTTTGATTTTTGGCATAAGATGTCATCTAAAAACGCCATTCATTTTTTTTTATAACATGGTGAATATTGCTTTGAATTTTGCCATAGACGTGGCAACTCCAGATAAGTCAAATTTAACTATTTTACATAGGTGAAAAGAGGCAATACGTCAATTGGAATGATGAATTTGTAAGAGATCCTTTATTCCTTAATTTCCACAGTAGGAAAATGTCAGTGTCGATTCACAAGTTAAAGAACAGTAGGATTGAGGAGTACACAACAGATGAATCCTGCTATTTTCTCTCTTGAGTCTCATCATGTTAAATAACATAACGGCAAAGCCATAGAGTCTTTGACTTTAAGTTATTTTTTTCGAAACTTGTTTCTTTTTTTTATTGGCTCCATTTCTGTGTGCACAGTAAAGCATCATGCTAACACTACATTAAAGGGTGCTTCTCACAGCTATGGGAAACCAAGAAATATAATGGATAGTATTGGGAATCCACTTTTCAGGCTTTAGTAAAGATTCATTACTTTCATATGATCAAAAACAATAATTCCAGAGATGATTCCAAAAAGGCAGTGTAACTAATACTTTAATTTGTTATACGTGATGCCCATACTTGTCCACATCAGTCCCCACATGACCTGTGTTCCTTATCAGCTAGTTGCACATTTCAGGAGCACTTTTCTCAAGATGTATGTGACATTCCATGCAGGATGAGTGCGGTAGAGTTGAATGATGAGAATCGAGAGGAGGTGCTGCATGGAGGAAAGCACTGTGCCATGAGTGACGATATTTTCATGGTGGCAAATCCAACTGGAAGACCATCCATCCTGCGTCAGACTGAGAACTTGCCCAGTAACAACGTTCCCAAGGGCGTGAAGGTACTGCGCAGGTCCAGGACATGTTTATCTGTGGTTGTGTGTTTGCC
This sequence comes from Pomatoschistus microps, assembly GCA_029875035.1. Lineage (NCBI taxonomy): Eukaryota > Metazoa > Chordata > Actinopteri > Gobiiformes > Gobiidae > Pomatoschistus > Pomatoschistus microps. Next base: position 14,196 of record JAPMNZ010856574.1, read on the forward strand.
TTAATGTGCAATGTTCGTGTGTAGGTTTGTTTTCAGACTCCAAGAAGAGACCCGGTCACAAAGAGAATTGTGTCCCCTTCTAAAATGTCCAAGATGACAAGTGTTGATGGATGCACAAAAGCATTCCAGGCATTACAGCTGGATAAAAATCAGTAAGCATTCGGTCCAAAGTATTTTCTTTTTTTGTATTTTTTTTTCTGGTCATTGTTAAATTTAAGAAGCCAGTTAATCATTTAAATCCAAACCATCTTTTGTCCACTGTATGCTCTGTTGATACATTTCTAATAATAATCCCAACTATATTAATCACTCTTTGTGGCAACAGCTGGTAATAATTTTATAGTTACATATTTAGTTGTGCATTTCCTTTTTTGGATAGTTGATAATATACATCACCTCACACAATACAAATTCCAAAAACTAAATTTGAATTTTTTTTATTTTTCATAGGTCCTCAATTCATGAAGCGAATGACCAACTCGTACCAAAACTGGGTAAGTAAGTTTTTGGGCCAATGCTGGTAAATAAACAAAGTCAAGACTGTAAAACTATTGGCTTTTGTCTAATGCAACAATTTGATTGTTTTATCATACATCAAAATAATTTACTGGATTTCACTGCATGTAACCGCAGACCACACACCAGATGTGTGGTGTTTGATGTGATTTTTATCAAATTTAGGTTTTATCCTATTAGATTTTTTTCGGCCAACATTAACCCACATAAGGACCTGTCATTTCTTTTGAGCCGGACTATGACAATACTAATTATTTTATGTGAGAATAAATGGATGGTCTATATTGATAGACGTTTTAGGACAAACCTGTGTGTTAAAAATGTTAAACAGAAATATTCATATTTTTCTTTGTCTTGTTTTTAGATGGTGAAATTCAACTTTCGAGCAGTGACTACCAATTTAATTTTGAAAACCTGGATGCTGTTGACCCATTTCAATCATCCAATAAAGTTATGCTGTCCCCGGTGAGGCCTGCTGTCGACACTCCTGCTGTCCAGGAAGATCGTGACCAGGGCCGCACCAGTCTCACAAAAGCAGAGCCTGCTTTGGACGACACACTGCCTTTCACTCCATCAGTGGAGACCTCGCTGAATGCAACTGTGGACATCAGTTCCACAGACAGCAGTGTGGTCTTGGTCACAAAGGCTCCAGCAATAGAGGAACAAGAGCCAGTTGCAGATGTGCCATCAGAAAAACAAGATAAATCTGTGGAGAATTCTCCTTTGCCCACAACAGGCTCGTACAATTTTGATTTTGACAACCTTGATGCGGTGAATCCTTTCCAGACTGGTGGATCCAAAATCCAGAACTCTCCTGTGTGTAAACCTTCTAAGTCAGAAAAAGATTCATTGGACAAGGTGCAAACAAACCTCACAGAGGAGGTCATAGGACAAGAAATGATGAGTCAACCTGAAGAAAAACCTCTAGCCACAGTTCCTCCTATCTTTGGCAACACAGATGTGTCAAGTGAACCAGAGGCTCAGCCAGACACTTCCACAGAAAGAAACAACCCTGTCAAACTGGAGTTTAATTTTGGTGATGATGCAGTCAAAGTAAAGCCTCCACCAAAAAAACTTGGTGTCAAAAGGCCAGCAAGCCAGAAGGCCAAGGTCGCAGAGCCAGTGCAGAAGGCTGAAGCACAGGAGGCAGAAGTGCCTCGTGAAGAGGTCGCCACGCAGAAGGCTGAAGAACCTTGTGAAGAAGTCTCCACAGCTAAAGGTTCATACTCCTTTGAACTCGGAAAGCTGGATGACCCAAACTTCAACCCTTTTGGTTCAAAGGCCAGTGTCTGTAATTCACCGTCCCCGAAAGGTAGCATTAAAACTAGTCCAGAGTCTGTTCAACCTGTTCAGGAGGAGTTGATCGAGCCAGAGCCTGTGCTTTCAATGGAGAGGTTTGTTCAGTTGGTTTTTATACTTTAAATATACAATGTGACAAACCTACTTAAATATGTTTTATATTTTATAGCAAGACTGAAGACGTGCCTGTCGAGTCTACTACTGAAACGGTTTGTGGATGTTGCTATGTCTTTATTTGATGTATTTACGGGGATCCTGAATATTTGAACTCTTGATGTTAATGGGAAAATCCTTCTCCTCAGGCTGTCTGTGAAGGCACTCCTCCTCGGGCTGAACACATGAGTCTTTCGGAGCCACAGTCACAAGGCAGTCTGCTAGAAGAAGAGTTTGTTCCGGGGACGACGTGTAAGTGATTGCATTTCTAAAATGATTTTGTTGGTTACTGTCCCATTTGTGTCCGTGGGTTTGAGAGTGATCTAAAATTAACATAGCTGTCATAGTGATTTGTACAAAACAAATCTTCTTTTCAATTTGAGGAATTTTCCCCACAAATCAATAGTAGTCCATTGTTAAAAAAGGGAGCGTTGATGACTGGATGTATAACTATGTAAAGCTGCTCGATGCTTCCTCAGGCCAGAGTGATTTTCTGTAGAGACTCAAATCCATGTGGTCGAGTGATGGCTGTGTTCTTGTTTAATTTTCACGTTCAATTCTGTTCTTTCCCATTTTTAGTCTTGGCAAATGATTTTGATGGACAGATTGACTACCTGGAGCAGTTTGGGTCGAACAACGTAAGCCTTTTATACTAAACATGTGCTGTAGATCTGTCCTAACCGTCCTCTTTCACAGTTTAAAGAGTCTGCTCTGAGGAAACAGTCTTTGTACCTGAAGTTCGACCCTCTCCTCAGAGAGAGTCCTAAGAAGGGTCCTGGACCAGCTGCTGTGGTTCCTGCATCTCGACCTGCTGCTCTGATGCCACGGTACTGCAAGGTTTAGATCCAGATTTGACCTTTCCGGACAAGTCAAATGGTAACATTGTTGTCCTCTTTTTCAGTTTTGAAATGCCAATGGAGATGAGTCGAGGACAAAGTGAAGACTTCCAACTCTTGGATGTTGCTACTGAACCAGTAAGTCGCTCTTGGACCATCTCTCACCCACAACCTTTACTCTTTTTTTGTTTACTCTTTTTAAGAAAGCTATGGAAAATATATTAGAGGAAATTTTTTTTTTTTACTCCTAGCTGCAACTTGATGGTGAAAGTGCATAAAACCATGTGATAGATGCACAGGATTTCTGCCAGAAAATCAGCAGAGGGAAGGGAGGATAGCGAGCCTGGATTCATAAGAATAATATGCGAGAGACGGTGAACCCTTTCTGCTTGATGTGTTAGTTTACAAAAATCTAGTTCTGTTTTCGGGTTAGCAACGGGTAAATCTTTTGTAGAGACACCGCTAGGGCCATGGCTATGAATGGGGAAACTGATCCCCCTCTAACACAATATTTGTCATGATTTTCAACTTACTAATTTAAAAATCTTTTCCCCTCCAGTGTGCCCCTGTGCCAAGTGCAGCGCTGCCTTTGTCTTCAGTTTCCCAGGAAACAAACGCTGAAGAAGCAATCATTGAAGTTCTAAAGTACAGCCAGAAAGACATGGATGCAGCCATGGCCAGGGCCCAGGCAGAGGTCAGACTAAATGCCAACGGTTTGAGAATGCACATGAAAAGTAAAGATTAAATGGGGAAGGTCTTTAAAAACCTTTTCGTCCTGATCCTTTGACTACTGTCACTGACGAGAGATGCATTTTCTGATCCTTGTTCTGCATGAATAACATTTCACACTGAATAACATTTAAATTCTCATTTGACTCAGATGGAGGAAAAGGAAAGACAGTGGGGCGCCAAGTACAACAAGTTACATGACGATGGACAAGAAATGCGGTGAGTGTAGTTTGCTGGATCAGAAACAACTTCATAATGCCATATACTGATTGTTTGTTTCACCGCAGGAAAATCTTAGCGGAATATGAGCTCTTGACTGCCAAAATAATGGGTAAGTTCTACAGTGTTTTTTTTCTTCTCCTTTTTCAGGCTCTACTAAAGTGTGTGTTTTTATTTACAGCTGACCAGGAGAAGGAGAAGGAGCTGGCACAAGCAAAGATCAAAGAGGCTCTGGCAGAGAAGGATCAGTTGGCCAGCGACCTGAACACAATGGAAAGATCCTTCTCCGACCTTTTCAAGAGGCTGGAGAAGTACAAGACTGTCATCGAGGGCTACAAGAAGGTGCATCACAAAGCATATTCACATATGTATTGGTTTTGCCGTAGAGCTTTACATATCGGCCAATATTTTCAGTTTGGAAAAAAAAAAAAATCCCATTTAAAAAAACAAATTGAATTCCATAGATTTCTTTTATTTTGCTAATAGTTTGTTTTTTTGTAAATATATTATGCATTTTCTTTAACTAATTGAATATAATAGCATCAGTAGTAGTGGTTAGATTATTGAGTTGGGGTTCCCTGTATCTGCATATCGAGATACAGGGAACGTTGCCATATAAGCCCAGACTCACTTTAGGGGCGATACTGACATTAATGTTACTGTCCAGTAGGGGGCCACAAAAGCTTGTTTCAGACTCTTACCCTGTGTTTATTACAGAACGAGGAGACTCTAAAGTCCTGTGCTCAAGATTATCTGGCCAGAATCAAGAAGGAGGAACAGCGCTACCAGACGCTCAAGGTGCACGCGGAGGAGAAAATCGGACAGTGAGTGGATATTGGTAAATACTCAACATTACAGATAAGACTGACGATGACTGAGTCTGTGTTTTATTTTCTCTCAGAGCAAATGGGGAAATCGCAGAGGTCCGCTCCAAGTTCAAGTCTGAGCTGTCGGTACTTCAGGCTCAGCTGCGGCGAGATCAGCTGAAAGTGCAGTCGCTGGAGCGGACTCTGGAGCAGAAGGTCAGCAGAGTCTGGGTAGAATTTACAATTTAAAAAAATAGATCACTAATTATTTTATGTTTCAACAGGAGAAGGAGGCCAACGAACTCACCAAACTCTGTGACGAGCTCATCAGCAACGTGCAGAAGGGTTGAGCCGCGATGTTGTTTTACTGTTATGTTTGTCCTTTTTAATGTTTATTGTAAAATATATATATTAAAATGTGTTTAATTTCACTGTAAATATGGACTTTCCTGGATCGTAGTTGTTGAACTGAACATGTGATAAACTGGTTTGTTGCGTGTCAAATAAAAAACAAAATGGTTACATGTAGTTTATTTGAAAAATGTTTACAATAATTTCAAGCAAAGTAAACCGTATCCTTTTGGAGGATTCCTAATGCTACATTTAAATTGAAACTAAGATTATTTATTTGTACATTTATTTAGTATAGCACAACTTCTTACAAAACAGAATCTCTAGCTTTAATCTTTACAATGGATTTATTCCGAATTATGATTAAATTGTCTGTCCTATGTTATGGCTTGTAATTGGGTGTATATTTCCAAGCTTATGAAGCAGCTCCAGCTCGGATAAAATATTGATGTGCCACCAGGGAGCGATGTAGACTCAGCAATATTCTCGACAAAGGACTTTCAACAATAAACCAAGTGCATCCTGAACAGTTTAATTCCAATCTAAGACAAATAATACAATTTGTGCATCTAGCCATTCCAATTCCCTATCAGTGGTCTTAATGGGGTTTCTGGATCTCAACTGAACCACCACACAACTACACAAGAAATTAACAATTCATGTAACAACTTTCTCGCACTCACACCTGGTTCCATCACTAGTCAACTGTAGTGATTTAGGGCAACACAAATATTAAGTGAATTGAATTGAGACCGCATGTGTCTGTTTTGTTACCAGAATGTTACTTGAACAGTATTTTCTGTTGGGACAATCACTGCATTTATGAAACAAAAACTATAGGTACTCCAGCTGTAGAGACCAGTGGATCCAAAAACGTGAATCCACTATTGGACCATCTATTGCAATGATGTCTTGACCTTGTTCACAGTTGAGATCACAGCAAATCCCAAACAATCATAACATAAATGCAGAACTGGTACAATGCCTCTAATTCTTTCCAGAGCAATCAGCGGCCTCTGTCACATCACTCCCACTTCAGACAATGTGCATCCAAACTGCTACAGGTAACTCTATCTGGAAGGAGCTCAATGCGTTGCTGGTCAGGAGGGAGGAGGAGGAGGAGGAGGAGGAGGAGGAGGAGGCTGGCTGGGGTAGGTAGGGGGGATCGGTTCACTCCAGCGGGGGAAAGATGCTGTTTGTCTGTGTAATCTTGCAGCAGCCGTCACTCATGTGAAAAGGACAGAGACTTCCACTGTGTCCCAGACTCTGTGTCCCCAAGCTGCTGCCCCCGGCCTCACCCCAATACAACACTTGACCACAGAGGAGCAGAGGCTGACCTATGAGCTCTCTCTCTCTGTCCTGGGATAATGGCCACACTCAGCGCTAATTATGCACGTCTTAAATCTGAAGTTGATAAGATACAATAACCTTATTCAGCCCACAGTGGGGAAGTTTTGGCATTAGTCATGGAAACATATACTGCTGCTTCTACAGGTGTTCTGAAATACTCTAAAATCCTAGATAATACTGTTTAACAAAATAAGTAAATTGGACGGCTCATGTACATTTTTCTGTATAAAAATTATTATATTTTCTTTTTGACTACTGAACTACTGAAATTCAAATGTATAGCCATTTTTGATTTATTTCTATCTAGTCCCTTTTACAAGATCCTGACCTGGACTGGACTGTTTCTGACGTGGTCCTGAACTAGCCTGGTCTTACCATACCATCAAACTCATTTCATTTTTCTCACTCCAGTCTGAGAAGGCAGCCACCACCTCCCTGGACTCTGCTTCATCCCCCTCTTCACACATACCACAACAGCGGTATCATCCGAGTCATGTACATGGCATGTAGCATAGTTGTGTATAAAGTCTATAGTGTAAATTGTGAAGAGGAAGGGAGCTAAACCGGTACCCTGTGGGGCTCCCTATTGCCTTTCAACAATTTTTTCTATGCTGTATTTCAACCAGTTTAGCACTTATAAAAGGCACTTCTAAAGGAAAAACAATTTTTATTTTATTTTATATCTTCTAAAGTAAATCTGGTGGAAAACTCAAAATGTTGGGGGGGAATTGGTCCGACTTCCAATTAATTAGAGGAGTGAGAATGACAGTATGGGAGTTATAGTTATGAGTAAATGCAGAGATATATTTTGTGGCATTCAGGAAAAAAAAACAATACTGAATAAAAATACAGAAACAAAGGCAGGAATATTTTATACAAGATTGTCAAATTAATCATATCCAACAGGCCAACAGGTGTGACTGGGAAGGATGTAAGGCAGCAGGTCCCTTTGTCTTTAGCA
>JAPMNZ010856669.1:0-16237 GCA_029875035.1 Pomatoschistus microps
ATAGTGATGATAAACTATATGTATATATGTAATATTACACAAACCCAAGAAAATACAAAATGTGTAAAATACAATCAAAACAAATTATTTAAATCACACCCATTCAAAAACCAAAAAAAGAACTTAATTCTCATTTGCTGAGTATGGTCACTGGTCAGTAATAGCCTTATTAAGATCATTACTTGGGGCTACTAATAATAACTAGTACGAGTATAACAAGAACTATAAGGAACATGCATACATAAGCAAGGTTATTACAAATGTCATTGTTGTCCCTGTGATGAGAATAGTTTGAATGATAAGCTTGTTCAGAGTATCCCATTTGACCTTGAAGCCAAGCAGTGGTACCTGGCCTGAAGAATCTTTCTCCTAGTACAATGAACAGAAAAAGTCCGAGAAAATCCAAGTTGTTTCCCCATCTTCCTCTGAATGCAGCCAACTGGTTGTCATTGATGTTAGTGTGAAAAAGATGCAGTCTGATTTGTTGCAACAGGTTTGAGGATATTTGGTAGGTGTGGTCTGGATCATAATCGGTTGTTCTATGCCGTGTGAGGTACACTCTGTCGATCCTGCAGACTCCTTGATAATGCCTCTGAACTCGGACTATAATCCGATCCAGATTTCCCCCTTGATATTGTCTGTCTGGAGGGTTACGGACGTATTCAGGAAACTCTTCATTAAGGTTTCCAATAGTGTAGTAGCGGTATCCTGGTTCCAACAAGCCTTCATAGTTGCCATAGTGATGTGAACTGAAATGTGTATTTGGATCAAAGTTCAGTGTAATATCGTTGTCATCAATGTCAATATTGTTTGCAAACCAGTACAGCAGCAGGAGGCTGTGCTTGGGCACTGAGCCTCCAAAATCTACTTCCTTCAGATCGTTGATTGAATCGAGTCGTTGATGAGCTGATTCTGCGCTCCGTGTGACTGTTGCCAGCACACACAGGATCAGGACTGTCTTCATTTCTCTGTAGTGAAAAACAATCAGTTAAATAAGTTTGTAAGGTCTGTGTCGAAATCCGAAAATATGTTTGTTCTTGGCAGTGGTCAAAACACACAGGTTCAGATTATTTCAGTTAACGCTATTTTTATTTTATATTCCTCTTCCCACTGTTCCAAAATATATTAAGAAAGAGAAACTTATCATGTGGCACGTTTGTGCTGAGAAAGAAATTAAACGGCGGCCTCTCTTCAGCCATGTGCCTTTCACAATTAAAATTAGCCTTTAAAATTAGCCCCCCCTTCCCTCTCGCTCCTCACCTTTCCCAAGTCTCTATCCTCACACTTTTCGGCAGAGATTCTGTGTTTTGCCTTTAGCGGTATTGCGCGGGCGCGCGTGTCCAAACAGTGCGCATGTAACTCGTGTGAACATGGATCTATAATAATATTGTGTATGACACATTTCTTCACAAATCATCTGTTCATCTAAATTTAAAGATGAATTTCTGCATTTGAGCTATCAAGACGAAACATCGTGGTGTTTCTGCATCTCTGCTTGTGAAGTTGTAAAAAGCACTGCACAAGAAATCGTATTTAATATTTACAATAAAGTCTAATAATCAAGACCAGATATATTTTATATTTTCCTACAAAATTCAACATAATGGATATGAAAGCAAGACTCACCTGTCTGATTCGTGGATCTGGTCTGACTGGACTGGACTGGACTGCAGCAAACTAGCATCTGTTAGTTAAGTTTTATTACTGGGAAAAAGAAACTGATCAACCACGCCTCATCCACCCTGCTTTTATTGTGGCTATATTTTGAATGATAATAGTCTATATACTGTAGATGGATAAATCATTATTTATTTTCATATTTATAAATAATATGGGCTATGCAATGTATACATTGTTTTGACAGGAAACGTAACTAATGGTGAATTTTCTGTAAAAGGACAATTCAGATTGTACAAAAAGATGAATGAGCACATTAGGCCAAATATTTACATTTATACAAATCTAATTCAATGTCTCTCTCGGGGCGTATTTGACGCAGTTTTAGTTCTCTACCAGGAGGTGGTGCTAAGACTCCTCCAGTTGTCATGAAAAGTTGAAAGGGATTAAAACTTTTCGATTTAGTTCTCACGCGTTAAACAAGTGCATGATTCTGTCCGACGTGCATGCGTTCTCTTTTTTCCCTCTACACAGTGGTCATCGTGGTCAAAACTGCACAACTTTGTATCAGACCACAGAATACAGATATGGGTTATTATTTTTGACATTTGTGCATCATGAGATTAGGAAACAAAGTGACAGCATCCTTCATAATGTTGAGTTGCTTACGTATGTAGATTGGGAAGGCTTGAGGCTTCTCCGCTAATCAGGTGGGGGGCAGGCATTACCACTCATAATCACAATTTTTGAATTTGAGAGTAGAGTAGGTACATTTTATTTGTAAGGTATTTTGATGTACAACCAGGGTTTCTGCTGCCCAAAAAGGGGAAAAAAAGTGATTATTATAATAGGTTTATTTGTATAGCACATATAATATACATGCAACTTTGTGTGCATACATTTTTTTCCCAGTAATGGCCCAATTAGGACTATTACTTTTCATCGACCAATTAACCAGAATAGACTAATAAGTACTATTATTACAAATACTATAAGTAACACAGATTCTCCAGAATGATTATCACAGATGTCACTGTTGCCTGTATGATGAGAATCATTTGTATAATTAACTTGTTCAGTTCTTGCTTGACCTTTATGCCAGTAACCAGCTTGACCCTGAAGCCTGTAACCAGTTTGAGCTTGACGCCGATGACCATCTTGGCTGTAAACGTCTTGAAGTTGAGGCCAGTAATCAGCTTGGGTGCTGTAACCAGGATTGGGTTTTGGCCTGGAGAATCTCTCGTGAATTATAATGAACAGAAAAAGTCCAAGACAAACCAGCTGGTTACCCCATGTTTGTCTCAATCCAGCCAACTGGTTGTCATTGAAGTCACTGTCACTGTGAAACTGCTGCCTGAGTGTCCGAAGTGATGCTGAGGGCCCTGTTGAAAACTGTCTGATTTGTTGAAGTAGGTTGGTGGATATTTGGTAGGTGTGGTCTGGATCATATAGAGTTGTTCCTTGTAAATGCTGGGTGAGGTAGACTCTGTCGATCCTGTAGACTCTTAGATATTCTCTCTCAGCTCTAACTATAATTCGATCCAGATTTCCCCCTTGATATTGTCCATCTGGAGGGTTACGAACGTATTCAGGAAACTCTTCATTAAGGTTTCCAATAGTGTAGTAGCGGTATCCTGGTTCCAACAAGCCTTCATAGTTGCCAAAGTGATGTGAACCAAAATCTGTATTTGGATCAAAGTTCAGTGTAATATCGTTGTCATTAATGTAAATATTGTTTGCAAACCAGTACAGCAGCAGGAGGCTGTGCTTGGGCACTGAGCCTCCAAAATCTACTTCCTTCAGATCGTAGATTGAATTGAGCTGTTGATTGACTGATTCAGCGCTCAGTGTGACTGTTGCCAGCACACACAGGATCAGGACTGTCTTCATTTCTCTATAGTGAAAAACAAAAAATCAATTGTGTAAATCCTTCCACTTAAAAATATGAGAGAACCCTGCAATCATCGTAGGTATACCACCTCAACTATTGAGAGACAAAATGAGAAAATACTGCAACATCTATATTTTTTGAGAATGTATTTGAAACAATTTTGTCCAGGCCCATCTTAATACGCAGTAACGTGTGCTACAACTATGCAGACAACACTTCGATCTATGTCTCACTGACTGCAGGAGAACATGGACCAGTGGACTCCTTCACCCCATCCAGCAGATCATTAAATGGATGGAAATAATTGTATCCAGCTAAACGCAGAAAAAATTAATATGATTGTCTTTGGCCTCCAGAAACAGAGCATCAACTGTTGTTGTGGTTATCCAGACCACATCGAGGCTTGCAAATCAAGACGCGCTCCTCCCAGTCAGCCCCTCCAATGGCCGTTGTGGGTGGTGCCTTCTTACCTTTATGAATGATTGATTGATTTGTGTGTGTGAAGGAATGAAAATGTCTCTTGCTCACTTCCAAAATATGAAATAAGAAAATAAGAAAATAAAAGACACTTCTGGCCTTGTGTTCGTCCGTAATTCTGGTTATTACTGCAAATGTCAACTTCAGTCTCTCTCCATAAAACATTTTAACTAAGGTCAGAAATAAAGGAACTCTGGCATGAATTTCAACAGCTGCATCAAATCTGTAAGATCAGCAACTTTTTGTTATATGAACGACATTGCCCGGATGAAAAATGTCTATGTGTGTCTAAAGCAGACTTGGAGATTCTTATCCATGTCTCCAGTCGGTGAGACTACTGTAACTGCCTGCTCACTGGTCTCTCCAAACAAACTCTAAAACGGTTACAGTATTCAGCTCGAGTCCTGACTAGAACCAGGAAGTACTATCGAGTTCAGTCCAGTCCTCAGGTCTCTGCACTGGCTTCCTGTGACTCATGCTGGGGCCTTATGAACCATCTGAGGAGCACAGGAACTAGCCTGGTGCCCAGGGTCAACTAAAAAGGGTGAGGCAGCGTTTCAGACTGACTTATTCTCCATCATAATTTGCAAATAAATTCTTTTTTGGATAATTTTTTTTCTTAGTTTGGCTCTCATAGTTGAGATATACTTATACCTATGAAAGTGTTGGCACACACAACATTCGGTGTAATTTCAGGATTTGCTGTAAGAGACTACAGGAGGACGTATGTTAATGTTACAAATAACTTAAACATAGATCATCGGTTATTGACTAAATTCTAAAACATAAAAACCTCTGCGCAATACATATAAAAGCAGACTTACCTGTCTGACCGGAGCGTAACTGTGTGTGCAACTGCAAGCTGTTCATCTGCATTTCATCCCAGATAAAAAACGTATTGAAGGAGTGTCTTTAACCACACCTTTTGCTGCTTTTTATTGTTACATATTTACATATATTTACATATTTCTATGTTACATAAACATAGAAATTGAGGCATTTTCATAATCTCATTCAATGTATGTTGAAAGTCTACATGGATTACCATTGTCCTTGCCCTTTTGATATTGTGTGTACTTGTAGTTATCTTATGTAGTACTTCATGTTTTCTTTTGACTTTAGACCTTTTGATTGTATCGCTCTTTGAACAAGGAGAAATTAAAAATGCATGTTGTACCTTGTGCAATGATTAGGCCGTTTGCTTAAATCTTTTCTGCTGAGGGGAATGTCAGAAATGGATCAGTGTCCATGTTCCACCACCAAAAGTGAAGGCTCCTTCTGAGGAATGCAGGTGTCTGTGGCATGTGGCTGAGGTGGCACTCGCCTCCGCACTGGTGTGTAATTACACAGCTGTTCACTCGCTCTGTAATCACACATGGAACCATAGTACTCCACTAAAGTAATGGACTTTCAAACATAAACTTACAGCATTCACCCTTTTGAAATCAAAGTCAAATAAGGCCATGAGGTGAATGTCAGTGTGGAAAAATAAAAGATCAACAAACTGATGAGTCACTGTTTGTAAACCACTGCCCCATGGACTATGGCAGTATTCAAATTCACCAGAAATCACGAGTACTGTTCTCGGGTTCTCTAGACTTTCTGTGGTCCATGTTGAAAAGGCCTGCTTACAAGTGGGTGCGTCCTTCTGTAAAGAGGTGTCACATGACTTGTAGTGGGAGGGTCTGGCTGGGGGCTTCAGAGCTTCAGCAGAGAGTCCACACAACAGCAGGACGCCCCACACGCTCTCTCCACACGGTGAGTTTTCTGACTCCTGTTGTCTCTGTGCGTGACCTGGTGCACAGCTTTAGGATAACACTGTTTGTTGTGTCGCTTTTTCAGGTGTTCCACAGTTTCTTTTTAAGGCTTTATGATTCTGGGTGATTATTTTATTGATGTTTTTATTTTATTTTTTTACTTTGACTTCTCTCTGGTTTACAATGGTGAGATGGCGTAGCAGCAGAGCCAAAGGACTGGTCTTGCCGTATGTGATTTGTTGATTTTGGTTTGTTCTTGTGGCTCTCATGAATCTGCAGAATTCAAGAGAATGCTGTGTGTACAAGTCGTGGTTTTCACAAGAAGTACACAATATAACTAGTCAAATAATAGCGATGATAAAACACGCAGTTAGAGCATTTAAAATGAATGGCATGTGCATACTTTGTCTTCAATGGTTTCAACTAGTATAAAGGCTCTTTCTTACCATCAAAATAGTTACTTGTACTGTTAAGACAAATTAGTTAAAAACGGTTACACTGGTTAAAAACGTTTATTGATTATTGTTTACAAAAAACATGTCTACATGAATAATGGCATGTCTGCAGCACACTTGAAACATGGGACCCCTCTCTCCTGTGAAATGTCAGTTCAACACTGTTTCCTGAATAAATGCTGTACATATCCCATGTGTTGCGTTTACACAGCTCATATTGTTCGCTCTGTTCTGTGAGTTATGGAAAAGGGCTGTAGTGGTCTGGGCATCAGCTGACCATCTGCTGCAGTCTTCACCTTGAGTGGGCCCTGGTTTGGCTCTCACACCTACACGTCGTCCTGTTGAAAGGGCTTCTGTTGTGGCCAGTTTGGAGAGAGCAGACACTGAAAAGGTCATCATATGCTCCTATAATGTGGGGCATTCGTGAGTCAGGAAGTCGGTACAGTTAGATAGCGAAAATATGTTATGAATGCAATTTAATCCCCTTTAGATTATAAGAATTGGCTGTTTCACCTTGGGTAAAATGTAGAGTGGAATAAACTTTAGAGAAAAAAAGCCGTGGGATGGTTCAGTTGTATCGTATCTTAACTGTTTGTAGAGGGAAGTAGGAACTACACACCAGAAAACTCTGAGCAGATACTAGAAAATATTATGAATAGTTTAAACACTGCATTGCACCCTGAAGTCGCAGATGTCATTTATCTATTCATGAAATGTTTTGGCAACTTTTTCTTTCGGACCAGGCTTTGTATGTAGTATGTGTAGGAACTAAAACGATGAAAAAATTGAAGTGAAGTGAAACATTTGAGTAAAGTATTAATTTAAAAAAGTAGGTCTTTTCAGGAGCATTTGTTGCAGTTACTCAAACTCTAGAAGTTTGTGTTCGGTGCTCCATGTTGCAGTTACTCAAACTCTGGAAATGTGTGTTTGTGTTTGGTGCTCCAGAGTCACTCAGACTTAAGTGCATTCCTAAGTGCATCATTACGACGCTACTGTCATTACAGCCGTTTACAAACATTCAGAGCTGACCTACGAAAACAGACCGTCCAATTCAAGTTTGTTTTTATCGTGACATTGTCTGGTCGCAGGTTACAAGATGAGAAAGTCCGGTCCTGCAAAAGGGCAAAGGTCACATTGCTGTGGACTCTGGGAAGTGGGCCTTGTTGCTCAAACACAGTGGCTTTAATAACACAACAGTGTGTGTTTGTACTGCCTTCACTACAATTTCCCCCTTTATGAGGCATTCACTGTCCCAGGGTGGGAACGCAGGCTCGTGCTCCCCACAGTCTGCACAGAAACCACTCGGATTCAAACTCAATCATTTTATCATTCAAAAGATCCTGAAAAGTTGTGGAGGTTTTTGCTTGAAAGTCTTCTGTCGTGGTGCTCCAGTGTGGCAAACTGGCAATGTCAATAAATGGCACAGATGCATGTTTTAGTAGGTCCATAAAGCACTTTGAGGCGTTAACGGTGCTTCTCACGGGTTTGGTGGAAGGATGAGAGTTTGACATGGATCTCTGAAGTTGTCCTGAGCTTTCTAACATAAACTGAGAACATGACCTATGACATACACACCGCGTTGTTAAGATCAATTGTCAACAGCAGTGGCCTGGTGCCCTGCTCTACTGGTTTACCATTGTACCAAACAAATGATTCTGTGCCGTTTTCCTCAGTGTTGAATGTAAATCCACTGGACAAGCTTTGGCTCTAATTGGAAACAGAATGTGTGCAGGTCGAGTGAGTCATTCCCCGTCTCGATTTCCAAATAATACGGGTTTTAAATACAAAAAATACATGTGTTTTCAATGGCCCGTGATGCCTCTCTGGGGATATAAATTGGCATTGTTGTTGGAATAGGTTCATCGTGGTTTAAAAGAGGGAGGGAACCAAAAGTTTTGTTTTTTTTCATACAAGCTTTAAATGGATTTGATCAGTTTCTATACATTCTGGTCTTGTCTGATGAATGGACAGTATGCGTCATAGCACAATGGCCAATTCATTATAGGTCAATTCAACTTACAACACGACAGCATTTTCCTCAAAGCACATTCCTCTTATTGTGACATCTGCATCCAAGTCATTTCTTTTCACTGGAGGTTACCAAACCACTTTAATCTTTTAATCAAACTGTACAAGTTTTGTTTTATTGTTGTAGTGCTCAGGATCAGACATTATTTTGGACACTATATTAAAACTAGCACATAGGCTGCAAGTATTTACTATACAATCCCCAACTCTTCCCTTTCTTTGGGCAGAAAAGGTCCAGGGACACTTGTTTGTAATAATTGTAAATAATTGGAATAATTTACATACAAATAAAGTTTTGGCCAAACTTCAACTGATAACCTGAGATAAGATGCATTATTTTTCCTGAATCACCTACCCGCATTTACACAATAATTATCATTCTCTGCAGTTACTTTGTGCTTAAATGCCTTCATGTTTGACTGCGGCTTCAAAGCAAGATGCCACTGACTCGATCTTTAACCATAAAAGAGGAGATTAACAGAACTGTCCTCTTCTAATGAGCACAATGAAAGCAAAGGGCCTAATGTGAATATGAAGGGATTTGTACGCCAGAACAGACATAGAGGAAGAAGAAACTCTTGAGTGGAGACTGTTTAGTGAGGAGGAAAGACAGAAGAATGTGAGCGGAGGATGCAGAGGTGAGTGTCGGGGTGAGAGCTGCTGGAGCTACGGGACAGGAAGAGGTGAAGGAGGTGGGGCTCCATGACAGACTTTGCACTGAAAATGCTTTTCTTGGTGCAGTTTTGTTAATCAATTCAACATGAGGTTAGAGTTTTACTTTAGTTAGTGCAACACAGACCGGCAGAGCTGCAGTTTGTGGGAAGGCTTCATGTGATAACTGTAAAAGCAGTGTATAATGGCAGTCCTTAAACGAATAGCGGTGAAATTCCTGGAACTTGGATCAGTCTTACAGTGTGTTTTTGTCAAAAAGCCACAGGTGTGTGAGGTCACCATTGTGTCTGCGGCTGAGAGTGATACAGTGTTGCTGGGAGAGGGTCGAGTTTCAGCTCTAGCGCTCAGTCTTTTTTCACTCCGAGGACAGTTATGGTGCAGGAGGCCTCCACAAGGGAAGCTACACTGGACAGGCACCAGACGTGCAGACGCAACACAAGCTTCTACACTTGTTTTAACATTTGTTTAAACAAAAAATTATGCAAATCTAACGTAGTCAAATAGGTTTAGGCTTTCTCTCAAAAAGAGCCAGGATAATCCACTGGTACAAACTTGTGATAAGCCCAAGCCAAGTGTGAGCATGTAATATGATACGCTTTAGTTTTGAAGGGGAGTTGGATCTGTGCTGCTGGGATCATTCCAATCTTTCTGAACTTGGGTGTATTTCAAGAATGAAGTACATTTGGTTGATTTTATACTGAATTTGTATTTTGTTGCCGCTAAACTCTAGATAGAAGTTGAGGCTTTGCACAATTTTTTTTTTTTCTGCTATAGTATTCACTGTATCACTGGCATTGTTTTACATTATACATTATAGTTAAAGCTATGATTATTGGAATAGTCTGAAATGTCTTTTATGTACTAGTTTGTTCTCAAACACATGTTCCCCTAACAGATGGCTTGTTCTCTGTCCCTGTAGGACCGGAGGTGACACCCAGCTACAGCAGTGCCATGTCTGAGCCAGTGCACCCTGAGGTGGGCTCTGTGTACGGGGAGAAGCCCAGCGCACCAGTGGTGGACTTCAGTTATGTCGGCATAGATGCCATCCTGGAGCAGATGAGGAGGAAGGCCATGAAGCAGGGCTTTGAGCTCAACATTATGGTTGTAGGTGAGTGTTTAAGCAAGATGCAAACTCATTAAAACAGAAGCTAATTACTGCCTCACCTCTGCAGCTCGCAGCCGCTGTAAAACTGTTCCGGGGTAAATTTAGACAGACTGAGACATACTTAAACTTCTAGACAGTCTACCAACATTTAAGCAAGACATGCACAATTCTCTGGTGTCAAGACAGGTGTGTTGAGCATGATTTAAGACCAACCACATTTCTTTCAATGTTGATTTATAGAACTTAACTTTTATCTTGTCAATGGGTGAGGATTTTATTTGCTTTCTGTACACTTATCTAGTTTACAGTAATATAGTATTGGATTGTAAAATATATTTTTCATTTAGCTTTATCATAAGAGACATTCTGGTGGCTGGGTGGGTGTTTCACAGCATTGTGAAAATGAGCCGTCTTGTGCCCTCCAGATTCCCCATCCACACAAAACCTGCAGCAGCGGTGTGGAGAGAATGAATAGTGTTATTCTTTAGTTATATCAGGGTAAAATGTAAGTGGTCAGCTGCTCATCAAGGATCTGTGGGGAAATTAAGTAGAAAACAAATGGGAAACCGTTCCAGCTACTTTGACTTAACTTCTTTATCCAAGTATTGTATTGGCAAAGATATGAATGAATGAATGTTTTTTATTTTGGACGTTTCAAAATGAGAAAACAAAACAAAAGCAATGTAATTCTACATTGACTAAGCAAAATAAAGAAGACATATCAAAGCATCTTTACAAATGTTCGCACACAAAGCCTGAAAGAGTTGGTCCTGCTGCTTTATTCCCATTGTTTACTGGAGCAGTAATAACTCTGCTGTGTTTGGATTTGGTGTTGCTATAGGAACCTACTGTTTGTCACTAAGTTTACACTGCATTGAACAGCACCGCAGTGACACTGCCTCAATTATTTCAGGGCTCTTTTATTGAGGCCGTTGGTTTTTCAGATTCTTGTTCTGTTTTGAATCCAGTTTTTGTGATTGTTTGTACAGGACAGAGTGGCCTGGGCAAATCTACACTGATGAACACACTGTTCAAGTCTAAAGTCAGCCGCAAATCTGTGCAGGCCACAGCCCAAGAGAAGATCCCCAAAACTATTGAGATAAAGTCTATCAGCCACGGTATGCTTCAGGAGGTGTGAAGCCTCTCATCACACTGTGTGGAGATGGTCTGTGTTTTAAGAACTTGTTTGCTTGCAGACATTGAAGAGAAGGGAGTAAGAATGAAACTGACTGTAATTGACACTCCAGGCTTTGGAGACCAGATCAACAATGAAAACTGGTAATGGACTAATTTTGGCTCATACATTTTTAAAATGCCTTTGCCCTACATCGTTTTTGCTATTCACCAGTTGGCAGCCCATCATGAGATTCATTAATGACCAGTATGAGGCGTACCTTCAAGAGGAAATCAACATTGATAGAAAGAAGAGGATCCCTGATTCAAGGGTCCACTGCTGTATATACTTCATCCCTCCCACCGGCCACTGGTGAGCACATTTACCACCATGTATATTGGTTATGGTATTTCATCGTGTTTGGATCTTTTATAGTAGGCATATTGTGCACAATAAAAACAGGACCTCACACAAACTGTGAGGTTTTGGTCATAAAAGGCTTTGATATGATCTTCATAGGGCAGGACTTGGTTAGTAATGTGATGGCACATATTACTAGCGGCTTTAAAGCACATTATAACTAAGTATGATGCAATTGTTATTACACTGAACACAAACATAAATGCAGGGCTAGTGTTTTGCTCTCATATGTACGCTCGTTCTTTGCTAAGACAATCTGTCCCATATCACAGGATATTGATTAGACGGCATGAATACTGCACATGTGCCTCAGGCCTCTTCAATGACTTTATTCATTTATTTTATTTGATCTATTTGAACAGGAACAGTGACTATTAGTGAACATTTCTATAATGCCAGTTTTAGTTATAAAACTAGTTTTCAGCTGTAGTACCTATGGGAGGAACTTACACTCGCTGTCCTATTTTGGTGATTCCAAACCAGCTCCATGGTTGACATGTCCAGTGAGGTTCCGGTGCAAAACGTAGATATACTACACTCAAATAGATTTTTGCAATGTAGGATGGAGGAAGTTGAATTTAGTTTCTCTAATTCAAAGCCTTGAACCATTATGATCAACATTATAACAAAGAAATTCTTGTATCTTACTGTGCGAGTAATGAGTCTATCATATATTAGCTTCAAATTGTTGTTGAATTGAAGTTGAATTACAGAAGTAAATGGACTTTCGATAGACAGACACTAATCTGAACTATATCAGAGTTTCACCTGTGTGCGAGTATAAATGTATCTGTTTGTGTGAATCATAGGCTGTTTGTGTGAATACAATGTGTGTGTCGGCCATATTGATTGGAGAGCATCATAAGTGTTTCTTGCTTGATAACTTACTGTGCGGGCCTCTGTCTCTGTGCCCCATCGACTCAAGTTCATGTTGATCCAACTCTTCATATGTCACATGGTCTGCTGGCAGCTGCTGCAGCTCTACTTTGCCTTAAAAGCCTAATGGGAGAAGGGCAGGAAGGACAGAGACACAGAGTCTGTGTGGGTCTGGGTGCGTTTTGTCATGACACAGTCGCAGGACAAAGATGTGTTTTTTTTTCTCTGTTAAAAAGTAAAAGACATTAATAACATGCTGTTCTCTCAAATCCTTATGATAAAGGTCAGGCTCAGGCAGGATGTCTATATAATGCAAATGTTCCCTTGTTGCAGTCTCAGGCCTCTAGATGTTGAATTTATGAGGCGCTTGAGTAAAGTGGTCAACATTGTTCCGGTCATTGCCAAAGCAGATACTTTAACCCTGGAGGAGAGGGACTTCTTCAAACAAAAGGTTCAAAACTCATTCATAATGTTTATTTGTTTACCTTTTATTTACTGTTTTATGTTTCTGTTGTTTCTGTTGTTTATGAACGTGTGCAACAGATCAGGGAAGAACTACGAGCCAATGGGATAGACGTGTACCCACAAAAAGAGTTTGATGAGGACCAGGAGGACAGAATGATAAATGACAAAATCAGAGTGAGTTGACAAAACTTGCCAAACAATACTTTCACATGTGTACATTTTTTCTTGAGAATTTCTCAAGATTTTTTTTTACAAATCTTAGTTCTTGAACAAAAATATTCTCAATTTTATGTATTGTGCCTAATATTCTTTTTTGCATTTTGTGTTTAATTACAGGAAATGATCCCCTTTGCTGTAGTGGGCAGTGACCAGGAGTACCAGGTCAACGGCAGGAGGCTTTTGGGCAGGAAAACCAAGTGGGGGACTATTGAAGGTAAACGAAGGATATCAATAGATCCAGATAGAATTGTCGCGGTCAATCATCTTTTATCTGCATCACTGTGGCGCCACCTACTGGACAAACTGCGGAATAATTTCCAGTCTGATTTTCTGTATTTCTATCATCTCTGTCCTGACAAGTGCACTTCTTGTGTTTTCCCCATCAGTGGAGAACATTGCCCATTGTGAATTTGCCTATTTAAGAGATCTTCTCATCAGGTGAGCCATGTTTGTATTTGCTTCACGTAATATAACTGAAAACCTATTTGAGTGCCTTGTCATAAATGTTTCTCATTCTCCAGGACCCATATGCAGAACATTAAGGACATTACCAGCACCATGCATTATGAGATGTATCGTGTGCGACGACTGAACGAAAACAACACAGGAGCAGTGCACAGTAACGGCCTCTCGGACCACTCTGCTCATGAGATGTAAGCGGCGCCCTCTGCAGGCTGTACCCACACACTGCACTGCTGGCAGACTGGCTTCAGAGCCCAGAGGGACATGAGCTGATGGACTATTGATGTCAGCTCCAACCCTCAGTCTGAAGCTTCATGCGGAGCTTTGTCGTGTGCTCTGCTTTCATGCTTTATTCTGCAACACCAAATTCTCAACATCTGCCAAATGACTTAAGACAGAATAGCTATAATTAAAATTATTTTTTAAAATTAATGTTTTTTTAGCAGCATGCCAGGCCCTGCTCACTTATACAGGAACCTAGATTGATCAGTTGGCAGTATTCAAGGCCAAAGATGCCAGCAGCTAATAAAGCCCTGCTTTTTCAAGATTGCCAAAAATACTTTCTCATAACCTTAGCCAATTGCCTGTCTTTTTGAATGTCTCCATCTGTTTTACACTTTAAAGTTTGTTTAGATAAATATATTAGAGTGATTATTTTAAGATGAAAAGTATATGCACGTTTTAAAATGAGAACAGTTGCCCTTTTAACACCATCATTAACCTGGCTCACGGTGCCTTATTTATTGGCAGAAGCTGGCTTTCGGATGCAATTTGAACTGGACTATAGTTGGTTCGTGCCATGACATTGTAAACAAAAAAATGCATAATATATATCTAAAGCAGTTATCCTTTTGAATTATACACCACTGTTCTTTGTCCCACACGATGCCTTTTTGATGCCAATGCAGACTTTCTTGTATTTTCTGTCCAATGTTTTTGTACTAATATCAAATGTTTATCTTATTTTAAATAAAAAATATTGAACTTTTTTCACATTTTAAGAGTAATCCAAATAATTTCCTGTTGCTGCAGACGACGCAGGTTTAACTCTGTAGCTCTTTAATCGCTTTGTCATTAAGCTTTTCCCTGATTAACTCTTCAAATCAATATGTCTGAGATCTGTGCATGGCTGATTAGCACACTTTATTTGAATGCACCGGATGCTTCTTTATTGGTATCAATTTGTGGAAAATATGCAAGAGCAGCATTTTTGGCCTTAAATAAACAAAATAACATCTTTCATTTCTACTGCAGTGCATCAGCCATAGTCCTTTCAAAAATGGATTTGCCGCATATGGTTCATTGTCAATGAGTCCAGAGCTCCTTTTTCACAAATGCTTAGAATTATTGAAAATGTACTGTAAAGTGTACGTCGTAAACTGCAGTATTTCCACTGTTAGCTATAGGCGATGGCAAAGATGCCCCAAAGAGCTTGTTAATTAGCTAAATGTATTAATACATAGGTATCAGAGTTACCCCCATTCCTTTCGCCTCCATTCCTCCATCTTAAATCTCCTCAGTCTTCCTCACTCCTGGCATCGTGCCAGGCTATCAGACACTGCAGGGTGAGGGGGTTCCCAAATCATATGCAAATTCCTCGACAATATGCAAATGAGACTAGCTGTTAATTAAAAGCCATATGCAAATTCAAATAAGTGTGTGAATTGAGAAAGAAGCAGCCAAATGTTAAGTCTGGGGCAGGGAAGATTGAGGTGCAGTGATAGAGGCGAGACGGGCAAGGGGAAATATGAGAAATATATAGTTTTTATTCTATCAACACATAAATGTTTATAAAGCAAATACGTGGTTTTCAAATTGTGAACAGGTTAGAATCAACGTTTGGCAGCACAAGCAAATGTATGATTCAAATGCAATTTGTAGTGTTTATTTAGCATATGCAGAGGTATACTGCATATTTGGAGAATAATATAGATTGTAACCTTCACAAGTTATTAGAGTTTAATCAGCAGAGCTCAGAAGAAAACACAGTTGTAGCACAAACTGCTGCAGACTGTGTCAGAGCAGAGTGTAGAGCAGACAGGTGTGGGCTGTGGGGAGACAATGGGCTGAGAAATTCATTTTCCACATGAGTGCACAGCACACATTATGGGGGGATTGTGAGAATTAGTCCCCTCAAAAGCTTTCTCCACTTATCGTAGAATGTTGTACACGTGAAAGCTAAATGCACAACATACTAGTTTATACATTTATTTAAACAAAACAATTACCTTATTTTTTTCAAATGTATTTTACTTTGTTATGTTGCATATATTATAATAATGCATTAGTTTTATATAGCGCTTCACATGTCATAATTCATTCACTCCAAACACAGTGGTGATAAACCACTACTGTAGCCACAGCTGCCCTGGGGCATTCTGAAAGAAGCAAGGCAACCAGTCGGTGCCATTGGCCTCACACATGAGAGAAATCTGTTTTATTCTTATAGCAATTTAAGTTACATTGAGAATGTGTGTTTAAAAGTGTACTTTACCTTTTTGGGTGGGATCATCCTTTGCTTTGTTTCACATTTTGACATTACTTGTTTTTCCCTTAGTCAGATCTGAGGTAAAAAAGGGCCTTATGTGGAACATTCAATACCAGTTCCTTAAAGGAATAGTTCACCGTTTTTACATACTGACATATGTTCTTACCTTACCTTAGACAAGTTGATATGTA
>JAPMNZ010856707.1:0-16407 GCA_029875035.1 Pomatoschistus microps
GTGGATAGCACTCTTGCCTCTCAGCAAGAAGTGAGTTCGAATCCCGGGGCCTTTCTGAGTGGAGTTTGCATGTTCTCCCCGTGTCTGTGTAGGTTTCCCCTACCACTAAAAATATGTTCAATAGCTCTGGCATGCGCCTCCTGTACTGGCAACCCCGCTCTCATCTCTGTGTGGAGTGAGAGGACAAGTGGTCAAAAGAATAACAATTGTAAACCGCTTTGTGACTCTGGTCTGTAAAAGGCGGTATATAGATAAAGATTACTTACTTACTTAACACAAGCAAGGGAGAGAATGTGAAAGTATGCAACTGCACGTGTAAAAATGCACTTCTCAGTGGGCGAAGCAGGAAGTTGTAATAGCCGCGTTAATAGGAGAGGGGTGGAACTTCTACAGGATCCTTCCTCTCCCTCGATCCTCTCAGGGCACGGTCACATAGGTTTTTACAAACGAACTAGGCTAAGTGGCCCGGACCGCCCCGCGTTCACAAGAACGTGTTTTCGCAAACGTGCAAGAGCAACTGTGCTGTAGTACAACGCTCGGTCCAGCCGGTGGCGCTAATACTAACTTCAGTGACGACCTCGTTGTCCGAGTTAAGTTTTCGTTTCTCTTCCTGTTTACATTCTGCTACTGTAGCTAACAGCTTGAGTACGGATTAGGGAAAGGGGGGGGCTTGTATGAAAGGTTTAACACAAGCGGAGAATACGAAGGTGCAGGGAGAGACGTGTGTGAAAATCTGCGTCACAATGAAAGACGTAATGTATTGCACAATATCAAGTTCCCACCACAACTTATCCCCCACTCCCTGCTCTGGCCGACCTATCTCAACCGTGCCCAAGCCCACTTGCTGCATCCGTGCCCAAGCCCACTTGCCGCGGTCACATAGCAACTAAAGCCCGGATCAAATCGCGAAGTGGGCTTTAGGGTGCGCATGTGACCGCAGCCTCTGTGGCCGTGTCTCCACTGCAGTAGGACCACTCAGCGACGTCATGAGTTTCGAGTTTTAGCTAATCCGTGCTGGGTTAACCTCAAGCCCCACCAGGAGCGGTTCAGGGCCCAACGGAATACCTAGCATGGAGGATGGACTCAGTTGAGCCCCGTAAAAGTTCCTGTATGTGGCCCTGCGGATTAGGTTCCTGCAGTGGAGACACACCCCTACGAGGCTCGCCCTGTAAAATTACCCCAAAGTTCCCGTGGTGGAAACGCGGCTAATATCACGTCCCCACCACACCTCATCTCCTCACTCCCCACTCCCCACTACCCATAACATCAAGCACAGTTTCTGCGGCCACACTGCACGGATCTAATAGTGACCTTGGTCTAGGCTCACTTTAACTGGGCTTTAGGTTGTGCTTGTGACTGCAGCCTCAGTCTTCCACTCTTCCACTGAAGGAGCTCCTCAGCTCCTTCAGTGGAAGAGTGCAGCATAGTAATCTGTTTTTTTCTGGACATTTATTGATCCATCTAACATTTAGCAACAACATGTTACTGCTAATGGTGTTTTAGCTCTTATGGCTCATGCTGCTTGTCCTACATATTTTCAGGTTTAACTTCTTAAAATTAGAATATCATTCATTAGTCAATTCACTTCTGTAATTCAACATACAACCATTTGAAACCATTATGTCTAAGCAAAGTGGTGTATATCAAGTCTTGTTCGTCTCACAACAACCCAAAATAAAGCAAGACAATGAGAATGTTTTGAAAATGGACTGCATATTCTATATATTTGTTTCACGTTCAATTAGAGGAATATAAGAACTTTTGAATTATATTCAAATTTTGAGTTCCACCTGACCATTCTTTGTACTTTTTTCTATTTCTAATGGACACTGGTATTTCAATTACACTCTGAAGGTTCTTTCAACAATACTATATATGATTGTGAATCTCTTTTTTGTTTCAACAGGCTTCCTCCAGGACCAAGATATAAACGTGAGTGATCAAATGTTGCAACAGGATCCCTCCACGTCCAGCTCTGCCCTTCCCAGGTACACGCACCAGTGTCGGTGGGCTCCTCTGTCGAGCCTGAACCCCCACAGCCTGACCTTTCCCAGCGGGGCCCCCATTCAGCTCCATGCGGTTCCTCCTGGCCTCCTGCCCACGATCCCGGTCTTCTACGTTTGCACCAGATGTGGGAAAGTGTTCTGGGATGGATCACATTTTGAGCGTGTGCTGTCCATGTTTCAGGACGTCCTTCACGTCTCAAACCCAGAGAACCAGGCAGCTGCAGCTCAATAATGAAGTTATTCTGATAGAGATTCAGACTACTTTAAGTCGTGCTCAGTAGCATCCACAGCTATAAGTTATTTTGATGTGGTACAAGCTACTGGACTTCACTGCTTTTTGCACTTTTTTTTTACTTCTACAACCTTTGATATTTTGTTGAGGCAGTAGGCATTTTTTGAACAGGTTTGTGCAAGGAGGGCACTTCGAGAAAACGGACTACACTGCTGTAAATTTAAATATGTTAACTCTGCTGTGGCCTCTTATGGCCTGTTCTATATACTCTCTTGGACTCAATCAATAATTGCATAAGGTATGAAAAACACCCATGTCTGTCTACGTCGGTTAACCTATTTATCTTCTTTTAAGATATTTTATTGCCAACAACAAAACTAAATCGACAACTCTCACATGATCTTTGTTTTGCTTTTTTTTAAATAGTTGTTAAAATTATATTTTTAATCAATTGTTAAAAATGTGTTATTGCTCATTGTTTTTATTATTCAATTCACAGAGTTGTTCTACTTTTGTGTTAATTTTCTTTCCAACTTGTGTATGTTCATTTTAATTAAATTTTCTTGATTCAAAAAAGTTGAACTTGTTTGTATTATATTTATTAGGATAATATTTTCTGCATAACAGAACCCATGATTTTTATATATAGAAATCTATTCTTTTTACGCCAATCCGTTTGTGTGGAACCACACCTAAATATTTTCATTGACCAATGACGCGAATGCATACAGTAGATACAAAGCAGCAGTCATTGGAAGAATTACTCATGCTGTCATACATAAATAAACTACTAATGCGTGCAAGTAACCTCAGACGACTTTGTTCAATGCTCTCTATCACTACTTTCAGTTGGGTCTTTTGATTTGTGATTTCAGTTTTAATGGACTTTCAGACAGCAAATCTGATTTTTACTAAAAAGTCAGTCTCAGAATACATTCGACCAGATCAAATGTGAATCAGATACAATCTCACTATACATTGGACAAGCTTTTACACAGGTTGGCTCCTCTTTTCATTGTATGAGGCCAAACATGCAATTTGACAAGAGATGTTCTGGCCTGGGCTCAGGTACTGTGCATAATATCTTGAATTGAAGATCCTGAATTCTGTGTGTTTGGTAACCTCAACGATGGCATATTTTCCGGGGACATGACAGGACCTTCAAATCTGCAATCGTTAATATAAATGTTTCCATAAGTAATTTGTCTCCAGTGCATCTCAAGTGTTGTTTTAAATCTGGGGAAACTTTAGATAAGATTATGGAAATTTGATAGCCACCTGTACATGGTATTTTTTTGTCTCAGTTGTATTGATAGAAATTCCACTGCAATTTGGTGTGACAGACAAATCTGTAATTGAAAAGCAACTTTGTATCTATTTTGCAATCTGGTTGTCATGTAATCAGTATCTATGCATTTTTATAATCAGTCAAATTAAATAAAAACCCAATTAGGAAAGACATTTGGGTTGTGTCAGATTTCAGGACATAAACTGGAAAGTGGGGGCTGTTCTGGACTGTTTGAGATTATGAGGATTACTCTCCAGACGTGACTCAAAATGTTCTCAGTGAGAGCATCAAGCAGTGATATGATCTCTCCATTTAGGCACCGGCTCTTGTCGAATGTACTATTTTCCCTATGTTGCAATATCCCAATTACAGCTTCAGACATGTGAACATTAATAACTATGAAAGAGTGACATGTAGAGCTTCTCTAGATCTGTCCAACCCCCTGTATGATGAAGACAAACAATGACATAGGAACTCAAGTATGCAACTCTTTTAATGGGGCCATGAAAGTTGCAAGTGCTTTGTGTTGCCCCTTTTTAAAGTTGTAATACAAAAAGTCTTGTTATACATCACAACACACACAACACAAGCACAACCAACATACATTATGCTTTGTTTCAGCATTTGTTTAAACTGGTTTTGAGAAGATGAGACTTGGGAATTACAGTGTTATTAGATTGACATTTTGGCCATAGTAAAAAAAACACTTTTTTTATTGATTTATTATTATGAAGCTAAAGCGGAGGGTCAGACTGGAAGACGGGAGAACTTTTAAGCTCACAGCGCTTAAAAGTCCTCCCACTGTTGCTCTTTTTTTTTCTATATTCTGTGCACTGTATTTACTTCTATGTATCTATTAATAAGGATCTTTTTAGCCGGCCATTACACTTTTGCATATTTTCACATGATCACACATCAAGAGGGACAGCCCAAGATGCTCTGTCACGCTTATAAATATATTACAAAAGTATGCAGGAAAAAGTCTTATCAAGGATTCATAGACTTTCTGTATGAATATGCCAGATCCTAGTAAAAAATATTTGTTTTCAACATTAATGGGCGCTGTTCTTCATCAACAAATACAAACTTACATTAAACTCAAAAGAAAGATTTACATTACATGCCCCTTCTGTATCTTATATTCATTTTGACTTAATATCAGTATTAAAATAAAAATAATATATACATCACACATGAAGCAGACACATTTATTACTAATCTATTCCAAAATTTAGAATTTTAGAAGAAGATGACAACACTGAATGATTGAATCTAAATATAGATCGTAAAGACTGATTAAAGTTGTTTCATTAAATACATTATTTTTGTCCTAACAGAAAAGTGTCATTATAAAACATTGTATCTTTTTTACTGAAGGGTTGTAGGTGTGTGATGAGGCGTCCTCTCTTTCACATTTCTGTCTAACGTTGTCTTCATGTGAAAACAATAGTGATACAACCAGTTACATTTATTTTTTTGCATAAAGTTATTTTTGTGTTCACAGTTAGGTACTGCAGCTTTGAATATTTTTTTTAAATCAAAATCATGTCATTCAGATTATTCAAAAGAAGACCTACAACCGCGGGATAACCATGGATCTATAATAATAACCCAACACGGCCCGAGGAAGTCTCGAAGCACATCTGCGTCCGGGAAAATCTCGGCTAAATGACTTTGGGCCATCGCGTCTCTAAGGTGGTTTTATTTTTCAGTTTTTATTGCAGTTTGAGAGAGTAGACAGCGGCTCCGGGTCCAGAATCAGCCCGTCTTATGTCCCGTGCTTGCGCGGGTGGTCGCATCGGCTTCTGCGCAGAGCGAGAGATTTCTGCAGCAGCTCCGTGTTATTTGATCCCTGCTCTTTCTTCGCTGGGAAGAAAAGCTCGCCTCTTTCCCACGCTCTGTGAACACGTGGTCCCCGGAATGAATTGGACTCGCTCGCCCCTCCCTCGAAGCGCGCGTCACGGCTCTCTATCTCTCTACCCTCTCACACAAACGCACTGTGCACCATGCGAACCGGGTTTAAATAGCTCATATTAATAACATTCAACTCGCATTCCAATCAACGTTTCTCATTGTAAGCGTTTGTGGAGAATCTGGATTTTGGATTAGGTGCGCAATTGTTCTATAAAGTGGCCTCGCGTGTCTGCGCACCAACCAGATCCTGACAGATCTACCCAAACAGCCTGCGCAGAATATTACACGCCTCGTTCAAGAGAATCCTACGTTTATGATCAGAATTTTGGGGCGACAGTGACTCAGTTGGTATAGAGCATTGGCCTTCGAACCCCCCACAAGACCTACTCCAACTGCTCCCACTCATGTCTGCTGTCATTGTGTCCTTGGGCAAGGCACTTAACCCGTTGCCCAAAGTCCCCTCTGAAAGAATAAGTGTCACTGCTCAGCGAGGGACTTGTGCTATGAGCATTGGGTGGCAGCTCCCATTGCCACCCGTCACCAGAAATTGATTAATAATGGGGTAAAAAAATGAACGAACGAATGAAAGATCAGAATTTGATTTGGAAATAGATATTAGTTAGCCTAAAAGTAGAAATGTTTAATATAGACCCATCAGTTTAATTAAACTTTTGATTTTATGTGGATATAAAGTTCAAATAGTACTTAGAAAGTTAAAATACTGAGTAGATTGTATAATTCTAGTCACTACTGTTTGCGTTCTCAAAGACTATAACTTTAATTTGTATTCTCTCTCTCTCAAATATGCTCTTACTAGCACTGCTGCGTGCTTGAGGATTCATCTTTTTCCCACATTCACAGCATCAGAATGGAGCTGTGGTGGGGGAAAGAAACCAGAGCAAATGCCACAGAGTTTAGAGGAGAAACTCGTCCAATCAGAGAAACTTTTGGCTCCTGTTGCGGTCTCTGCAAATGTTTTCCAAGTGTCCAGACGCACTGCAGCCAGGAGCGCATATAGCGTACAGATGTTCCTGATTTTCCCAAAGATACTCTGTGCTATTTATTATGCTCAAGAAAATAGACAAATGTGTGCAGAAAGTGGACAGAACTGTGAGGAAAAGTTCAGCGTATCATTATTCTATTGTCTGATAGATTGATCAAAGCACTCTCAACTGCTATTTCTGGCATATACATCAAAGTTCTACATTTTAATGAATGACCATAACCTGCGGTCTGAAAGCTCTAACAGCTGTGTACGCCTTGCAAGAAAATCCACATAGAACATGAACCAGGGATTTTTTTGTGTATCAATTGGTTAATGGCATTAGTCAAATTGCCCTTCGCTGAATTATTTACGCAAAACATTTCCCCAGCATGCTAGTTATTAGCCTAGTTATAAGAAGCGTATCTAATTGAATGACTTGAATGATGTATAGTTGTATAGGGATGTTCGCCATGACGTCTACATACAACATGGCGAATATCCCCATACATTATACGTGATGCAGTGGTTGGCAAAACGGTGGAAAACTGGTTAAAACAATGGGAGTATCGTGCTGTGTGATTGGGTATGTGACAGGTTTGATATGAGAAATACCAAGAGCTTCTACCTCGGATCTAGAATCTGAATCAAGAAGAAAGCTTTGGATTTCAGCAATTTGGCGTACGCCCGTGGAAAGCAAGGTGAAACAGCAACCCATTACCCCGTCTGCTACCTGCACTTTATCACTGGTTTGTGCATTTTGAGTTAACATTTACAAATAATCAAGTAAATTAAAGTTGATGGTAAGTTTTTCTCTCTATAATGTCCAAACTTATTGATGAATAACCGGACAATATGCCTCTGAACACATGTCCATAAACCTTTGAATGCTTGTGTGATCCATGGAAGAATGAAAACTACATAAATACTTAAGTGCTCAGCATGTTGTAGAAAGTGCATAAATAGACTTTAACCATATAATTATACAAATAATTTATTAATGAATATATGCTTTCAGGTGTGAAATGATCAGTCATCGCCTGGTTTTGTTCTATCTGTTAATATGGACTATGACGTGGTGAAATACTGCAGAACTACTGAACATATGATGGTTGTCAGCAGAAAAGTGGGACACTGAGAGAAACAATGTGAGACTGCCTCGACCTCTTGGAATTTTCAAAGGGAACACATCTGCAGAAGTGGAATTGCCAGGTGTGTTTATATTCATCTGAAATATAGCTCAATATTATTGACAACTCTCACATGATCAATTATCAATAGAGACGTTCTTTATAAATATATCTTCATATTTTCCAGGTCCATCAGATATGCCTCAGCATATGACAGTAGTTTGAGAAGAAAAACTGAGCTCAGACTGGAGAACCAACACCTTCACTCAAAACTGGACAGACTTCAATCTGACCACATGATGCTGTTTCATACTTGACGTCTTTCTATGGATTTGTTTAAATCCATAGATGAACTTCAATTAGATGAATTATGTCGATGTTTACTTGTAATTTAGTTTGTCACTGCACGTTTATAGCACTCCAATACTATAGTAATTACAAAAACACTTTTCTTTAGGAAAAAAACATCCTTTGCATTCATATACTATTGCAACTACACTTGGATTCATAATACCTAGGATACCTTGGACCTCTATTATTAAATGTAGTTATTTCACGGCTCCTCACAGCAGCAGTAGAACTCTCCATTGATTTGAATGTCATTTCAGAACGTTCTACTGGTCATTATTTCTTTACAACCGACCTCTCAAAACAATGATGAACGCTGCCCATGGCAACGCACCCTCTGCTTTTAATTCAGATGTGTAGATTACTCCGCAAGTAGTTCTGGCCACTTCGTCGCTACTACTGTCTCTATCGGAGCTAGCCACGCTCAATAGACACGTAGAACAACAAATCAACATATTTAAATCTTGATCGGAGAATACATTATACATATACATTCGTAATACATGTGCACGGAGGTTTTCAGAATGATCTGTTTATGTTTCATGACAAAAATACTGTTTTAATGTGACAAGAAGCGATAGTGGTACACCCGGAAGTAACCATTAACATGAAATAGCATATTAAGACACATTTGCAGAGGATCGAATTATGGATTTAGGTTGAGTTTATATTTGGGGCTCTCACCGCAGATGTTCAGAATTCTTTGTTGTGTTTTCATGTAGAGTTCTAGTTTGGAAGTTGCTAGCCTAACTGTTACTCTCCTGCCATGGAAAAACCTTTGAAACTATTTTATTTGTAGTCATTAAATAAACCTTTCAGCATTCATAAAAGTGGACTGAAGTTTATTTTGTGTGTGTTCGGTTGGTACAAAGCCGTATAATAAGCGGGATAATGTATAGTATGCAGGTCATTATCAGGAAAATAAGTACCGACATATATTAACCCTAACATATATTATCCCTTACATATATTGACTTCAGTCGGAACAAATTTAAAACATTTATTGTATTCATGCAGTAATTACATGACTCTCTTGTAAACAGAGATGGCGTGTTGATAAGGTACATGTACAAATCACCAAATGTCAGACCTTTTTACAGATGTGTCCGGTCCAGTTCTTCCTCAGGTGATGTGGATCAAGCAGAGAACATGAATCCCTGTTATATTTCAGCTTTGCTTTATATCTTTGCTCCTCTTCTTCAGTCAAATGATTAACAAAAGATGATAAAACTTATACTGCTTGCCTCAAACTATGAGACACGTTGACGTATTCATTCTAGTGAGAATGGGTCCTGGCCCCAAAAGGTCCATGACCATGCGCTGACCATAGACTTAGACTGTATATAATAATGGCCCTAGTCACGCCTATCTCCGCCGTTCTAACTAGTGGGCCAAAAAATGGGCTTTCATTGGACGATTCAAAATGGCCGCGGGGGCTGGAAAATTTGAAAAAAACGCATCTGTGCATGCGTCAGCTGACACGAGCCCCATTCATTTAAACAAGTGACTTCAAAATTCACAGCGACTAAACAAGAGTGGTCAAAAAAATTCACTCCCCTCAGCGTTGACACACATGTGGAACGGAGCTTTGGGCCAAGAGCCAACTTTTGAACCATCCTGTAAAGGTGTTTTCGAGAGGTAAGAAGATGCTATATGTTAGCATTGGCTAATTCTTATTCCGGGTCCATCCCCATCAGCCCGGGGAGGTATTTTGCAAGCATGTCAACGCACGACATATTGGCCACTTTTGAGCCGGGACCCGCCCCCACTGACGATTAAATACTTGCAATCTCACTCTTAGACATGACATATGTATGACATCTTCTTTCCCTTTGAAAGTGGCTTTACAGGATGGTCCAAAATTTGGCTCTTGTTCCAACCTTCTACGTTCAAGTTGTGTGTATCAAAGCTGAGGGGAGTGATTTTTTCGGACCGGTCTAACATAGCCGCTATGGACTTTTGAATGCACTCATTAAAATGAATGTGGCTCAAGTCAACTAACGCATGGGCAAGAAAAAAATATTATTTCCCTTTTCTGCTCCGTGGCCATTTTGAAAAATCCCACTGAAGTCATAAGTGGTGGTACATAGCACAATTATTATTATTATCATTTTTACTAGACATGGGGAATATCTAATATTCGTATTAAATAATTGACACGCCATAAACGCTGGTGCAGCAAGTTGTGACTTTCATGCTTTCACACGGTGCAGATGCAGCCACAGACGTGCGCCAAATGTGCAGTTGAGTGTGGGAAACTGAGAGACTAGTCACAACCGCTAACCAGAAAGAGCGGGTATGAAGTGTTAGACAGACGGGCAAACGGTCCGGAGATGCTTCACGACTGTGCCTCCCTTTCTCACACTGCCTTGTGCACACTCATGTGTTACTATATCTGCAGCTCTATTACCAGTATAGAGCTGCAGATACCTTTCTCACACTCTCGCAGACGCCCAGTTCCCACGGTGGTGGGGTCCGCTGATCAGCGTGTCAATCTGCGCACAGCGTCACCTCTTTTCACTTGCAAAAAGGAAGTAGCCCAAAGCTTTTGTTATGTCAAGTCCTAGTCTCATTTAAAAACAACTGGAATATATCCGCAGTTTATGTTTCGCCCCCCTGCCTCCTGCACACAGCCGCACTGAACATTTGGACGTTTGTAAAGCATGTAAAATAGTGAGATTAGGCCAGTGTACCAATAAACATTTATTCCTATCTTTTTGACAACACATTAGATCCGGTGGATGTAGTTCCACTCGCAGGTTTCAAATAGTCATCTATATAATGTAGTACTAATGAGGCATTACATTACATATTACATACTACCTTGTAGTAGTTATTTCGCAGAGTTCGATATGCTTAAATAACCGGAAATATCTGGAAAATTGAGCAGATGTTACTTAAAAGGATATTTACAATCAAACGTTATTTCCCCTTCATTAAAGATGTTAGACTGCTGTGAAATGTAAGACTCTCATTTAAAGATATCTAAAGCACTCACACAACCATTCAACCATTTCCTTTCCACTATACCTTCTACAAGGCTGCTTAAGATTGAAATAAAATATAATACATGGCAGCATTACAGTAGAAACATTCGCTACTTCTTCAGGCCACGCCTCTTTGTGCACGTTCATGGACATAAGCGCACCCCCTCCACAGCCAACAGCCTATAACCTCTCCGAGTTTCCGCCCATTCCTCCACAGTTGATTCTCTGGGACAGTATTGTCATGCAAATAGAAGACGCGTAAAACCTTCCCCAAAGCTAAGGGGACAGCAGAAACTCACGGAACGCATGCAGGATACGCACGGCCCACACCTCGGATTTCTAGCGTTCAACACCGCGGCGCCGTCCATCCGTCATAGGTGAGCAACAACCCTCACGTTTTAGATATGATGATATGTGTCTGTGCGTAAAGGTGTGCGCTCTAGTTCGAGCCATGTATATGAGTAAAGGAATGCTGGCTCCAGGTCTTACCTTGTCCTTATCTTTGAACAGCCTCGGTGCACTTGTAGTAATGTATGTTTTGTTTTATTAGACGCCACGTGAACAGCGGCAAAGGGAACGCGAAGGAACCAGGTCCAAATTAAGGGAAGCGCGTGGATACGCGGAGTGGACTATCAGCCCCTGCGCCAGACGAATCACATCTCCGCAGGGAATACCGTCATATATGCTCCACATGCCCTAGACGTCTACGGATTCAAAGTTATCGTTTGCACACTGCTTGTGCTTTCCTCGTGTTCTTTTTGGATATACTACACAGTGGTCTTTCCTCCCGGAATAGGCTTCTTGTTAGTGCCTTGTTGCGTGGCAGTGACCCCCGTGTCCCTGTTAGGACCGGTTCCAGCTCTAGATCCAGGATTATAGTCCCGTCTGCCCAGCTTCAGCCATGAGCCAGGCGGACGTGTCCACATGCTCCGCGCCACAGCGGGTTTTTCAGGAGGCGGTGAAGAAAGGAAACACCAAGGAGCTACATTCATTGCTCCAAAACATGACAAACTGCGAGTTTAATGTGAACTCGTTTGGTCCCGAGGGCCAGACGGCCCTGCATCAGTCTGTGATTGATGGCAACTTGGAGCTGGTCAAACTGCTAGTCAAATTTGGGGCGGACATCCGACTGGCAAACAGAGAAGGATGGAGCGCGTTACACATAGCCGCTTTTGGGGGTCACCAGGACATTGTACTATACCTCATCACCAAGGCCAAGTACTCGTCTGGCGCCCGGTGATCTGCTGTCAGGTAATCAATCAGCAAAAGCAACAAGCATCAGTAGACCATAAACTGCAGGCAGGATGCAGAACTGTCTTTACTTCACAGTTGTGCCAAATGATCTGAGTAAACCACACAGGGCTGCGCAGTTCTCCCTCAGTGTAAACCAAACGGGGTCCTGCACGTGCTCCTGGGCCAAACGCAAGAGCAGCCGCGCGTAACACGTAAAGTAGCGTGTTTGGTACTAAAGTTGTCCTCCTGAATGTCTCCCACAGCGCGTCGTTCACAGGTTGCTGCTGTGCGATTGGCCGAAGAGCCGCAATTGTCCCAGTTTCTCCATCCTCAGTACAGTTGAATGTGTGGATGCGGGTCTGACCCATGGATCCTCATTGTTAAAACTTCCTAAGTTATTTTAAAGAAACATGCACTTGATGTTAAAGCTGTATGCTGGAATACAAGCGCTGACATGGAGAAGAAGCTGCCAGCTGTCGGCTTTTTTGAACAACTTTTTACTCCAACGTGATCACTTTCAGACGTGTAATCATGAACAATTGACTGTGGTGAAGTACTGTACACAATAGCTTTACTTTGTGCATGTTTTAAAGAGACAGTACTGCTGGCGTCCCATCTTTTCAGGCCAGTGTCAATGTGACCCTTTTTGCCAATGGTCAATGTGTTACTAAAACCGCTGCTTTCGCTTTGTATCATTTGGAAATTCACTTTATAATCTCCTTTCAGTATTTTATTAACATCCTAGTCATCACTGTGAAAGCAGGCTGGGTTTTTTTTTATTTATGAAGGTACATTGAGAAGATATTTTTTGAAATATGTCATGGTTCATCATAAAAAGTGAATCTTGGGTGACTCAAGCTGCTGCATACTTGTAGTATAACTGTCCCGCATGGAGAGTCCATTTAAAGCACCCCATATTAACATGTAGGCTCTGTTCATCAAGTGGCTTCTCTTCTCCCAATGTTCTGTTTGGTTTGCCTTTTGCCAGCTACCTCGACTATTTAGTGTCCCCTCGTCTGTTTTTACCGCTTTCTTTGTAAGGATTCATATGAATTTGCTTCTAAATGGATTTTCTACCATCTTTACCCGGGACAATTTGTTTAACACTACTACCAAATTCTCAACATTTCAAAAGCACATATATATGCTGCCATTTCCAACATGCTACCTGTCCTCCAAGATCATTTCCAGTCAGGCAAAGAGTGGAATTGTATCTTTGAAATGCAGGGAGTTTTATTGCACACAAAATAAAAAAGATGCAGTCTTGCAAGCCCCTGGTGTCGGCCTGGGGAGCCTGCTGGCCTCTTTGAATTGTTACGACTACTGAGCAAGACCCTCATACTGTTGGACTTTGAAGACAAAACAATAACTCAACTCATGACCGCGGTGGGACTTCCCTTTGGAATTTGGTAAACTCGCCCGCTGCATGTGCCGAAAAATTCAAGACACCCTAACATCTGTATCAATGCTGCTTGTATGTTTGATATTTGTATGCTATATTTTAAGCCTACTGCTCAAAATGGCCAACAGTTTTATGAAAGCTTCACAGTTGCACAGGTTCACCTCATAAGAAATGCTTTTTTTGGTGGAGTGAGTGATGTGTGAATGAGTGAGTGAGTGAGCTGTGGTGAAGCCTGCGCCGCGTGAAATGTCTAATAACCTGGAGAGGAAACGAGTGAAGTGATCCACAACAAAGTCGAGATTGGTATCAAACATCAAACATGAAATATGCATCACTTGTCTTAAACTTGATGTTTTTTTTCTTTTTGTTTGAATATTGCACTGATGACTGTTGTTGAAAGGTTGGCTATTATGTGTCAACATTTAAATTTTTTTCTGATAAGAAAAAACAAACACATCAAGATACTATTGTATGAATATATGCTCCAGGTGATGTTGTCCTAATGTCTGTTACTTTGTGGAAAAACATTATGTTTTTTAACAAAGATGTTTTTAATGGGTGTATGTATATATACATATGGATATATATATATATATCGCTGATGATGATATCCTTGGGCACTTTCTTTTTGAAGTGCTGTCTTCCTATTATTGTTAAAAGGGGAATAATACATTTGATGGTAAGATCATTGAATAAAAATTGCACGGTTGCGTGGTTGTTTGGTTCTTCAGGGTCATAACATTTATGACGTATGAAGACGCCTGCCACCTGGTTGGTGTACATGAGAGAGATGACTTTTTCAAATTTTTATTTTATTTTTGAATGAGAAAAAGTGTGGCATTTTATTTTGTTTTTCTTGGACCAAATTGTGTTTCTTATCATGCTTCTTTTTAAGTGGGAAGAGATTACAACTTGATCCTTTTTTCTTTTTGTTTATCATTTTTCTTTTTGAACGTTTGTAACACTGTGATGATGACGTCATGTCATGTGGAGATGAGTGCTGTATTATTTTTGTACATTTGTGTACAAGCCAGTAAAGAAATCATTAAACCCACTATTCAGTCTATGTATTTAATTTTTTCAATGAATAGATTGTATTGTTTACAATCTGGGTATACCAATCATTTGTGTGCATCCTTAAGTGGGCAAGTGTGTGAAAAAAATACCATTTACAGAAATAGTGTGTGTTTCTACTTTTTGAAAATAGTGCATGGAATGCTTTTTTTCTAGTGGTGCAACTGCTCTTTCCTCTTGCACCTCCCCCTGCTGCTGGTGCATTTTATGTAGAATGGACTGGTTTGGGAAACACCCCCCTCTTTGCCCGTCTTCTTCCAAACTCGAGCCCAACCCAGATCCCCATTCTCTGCCTTTGTCATTCATCTGTTCTCATCCTTTCACTGCCGGGATAAAAGAGCGCAGTGCATTCTGGGTAGGCTTGGTTTAAAGAAGCCTCCTTCCCCTCCCCTGTGTGTGTTGCAGGTTTTATGTTACCCCACAAAAAAACTTTCCAACACTGCTCTTGTTCCCACTTTGGAATGATGAAGGCCCAGTCTTTGCACAACACTCCTCTCCCTTAGATCCTGCACATTTCAATGTGATAATGGTTTTATTGGACACTTGCACTTGTAACACAACACTAATTGCTTTACATTCAAGGTTTTTACTATTGCTTGATGTAACATGCTTTCATTCATAGCTTAAAATGCCTGATATGTATTACTGGTTTTCAAAAAAGCGATGCCAATGATCATCAAGAAGTAATGGATGAGGTGCAATTGATAGAACATTAAGCACACACAAATCATATGCGTAAACTCATAATGAAACTAAGCAATAGCAGTTAAAACGGCTACAATATGTAACATTGCTGCTAAGTATAGAGTATGTTTGAGATACTAAATAAAAACAGTACACAATTGACCATTCTTGATATTTATGTATTATTATTGATGTAGTATTATAAGACTTGGTATCAAGATTAAATTTGAAATGTAATGTGACAATACTACATCACAACCTTTGTAAGATCAGGAACTTGCTCAAAGGTACAGTCATCTTATAAAGGCTATGATGGCCAAAATGAATCCCATGAATTAAAGAAAATATCTTCTGCTACTTTCAAGTACAGGCCTTTTTTTCATTGTAAGCTACAACTTTTTTATTTTTTGCTGCTACATGAAGAAATATTGTAAATCAAACTTTGTCCAACAAGTTTTATAGCTGTGAAAAAATGTCCATAAAGATGCATTTACCTAAAGGTTTCCAGTGTAACCACCAATCATATTTCAGTTTCAGCTTCAGCACTTGAAAAAATGAGTTTCCAAATATTTTTTCTAGCAGCCAATAATATTCTCTGAGACTAAACTACACATTTGTTTTTCTACCCTCTTTTTGCTGACTTGATGCCCCCAAGTCTTGGCAGGACTCCCCTTATTTCCCAGCACCTGTCTTGCAAAAGCTGCCTATGTCCCTGTTTCCTGGAAATAGTGTTGTAGCTGCTGATAATGCACAACTGTGGGAGGGTCGTGGGAACGCTGACACAACAATGCATCTTTCTACATGTTGGACCTGTTTGTGTTGCAACCGGCTGGGTGTAGTAGGTGTCAAACAGTTAAGGTAGTAACCACAAAACGTGTTGCCTTTAGAGTGTACATTTTGCAAGTTCAAATTGTAATCAAACACTTAAGTTATGCTCCTGTAGGCCATTTCCAACCCACAGGTTTAGTTCCCAGGGCAAATGTTAACACTATTTGCTCGGTTCATTTGTTTCATTTGTGAATTTTGTTTGACTTCTCTATAATACACAATATAAAAGCATTGTTCTTATGAAATCCGAGTCTTGATCTGGACTTGATGATCCTACACAGAAGAATGGTTCACAATAA
>JAPMNZ010856739.1:0-11164 GCA_029875035.1 Pomatoschistus microps
GTCATGAGCTGCTTGTGAGCGTCAAATGAGACTGCAATCTCCTGGTATAAATACTAGGACTTGGCCTCTTTTTACTGTCTCATAAATTTACAAATTACATTTGAAAATACAAATACCCATGTAGAAAGTTGTGGTATCGAATCTGTTAAGTATCGCAATATATTTTTTGCACTTAAGTAAATTTATTTAAGTAAATACATTTATTTACTTAAGTAAATTTATTTCCAACCCTGCGAGACGACAGTGCGTTGTGTGTGAGCGGAGGAGCAGACAAGTGTGTCACCAGTTCTTAGTGCACGCATAAGTGTGGCCCAAATATTGCAATAACATAGAATCGTTGCAATTTTGCCAATTCCTACCCCTATCAGAAAGTACATGGTTGAGATTTTATTTCAGACTGAAGTAAGTTAGGCCTATCCGACTTTGTTAAAACAACTTCTGGTTTGTCACACAGGAAAGGAACCACGATGGCACCATTTGTTACGTGCACCTCCCTCCACTGTCAAAGGAGCAACAGGTTCAGCAGCTGGCAGCGAGGGGCTTCCTCCCTCCACCACAGGATGATTTTGCAGACCTCTGCAACCTCCCTGTCCTCAATGAGGATACTATATTAAACAATCTTCGCACGCGCTTCTACAAGAAAAAGATTTACACCTATGCAGGCAGCATTCTTATTGCCATCAACCCTTTCAAGTTTCTGCCCATATACAACCCCAAGTATGTCAAGATGTACGAGAACCACCAGCTGGGCAAACTGGAGCCCCATATTTTTGCTATCGCAGACGTGGCGTACTATGCCATGCTCAGGAAAAGAGTCAACCAGTGCATTGTCATCTCTGGAGAAAGCGGCTCTGGCAAAACACAGAGCACCAACTTCCTCATTCACTGTCTGACTGCTCTCAGCCAAAAGGGTTATGCCAGCGGCGTCGAAAGAACTATCCTGGGTGCAGGGCCTGTACTGGAGGTAAGAGATTCTTTTATGAACTTTATATTTTCATTCAACAGTGACTCAGTTGGTAGAGCATTGGCCTTTGAGCCTGAAGGTTGTGGGTTCGAGCCCACCACAAGACGTTCTCCACCGACTCCCACTGATGTCTGCTGTCGTCGTGTCTTTGAGCAAGACACTTAACCCTCTGTTGCCATACTTGCATGCAAAAGCCAGATCCCATCACTCCTCTGTAGCTGTGCAGGGCAAGGCCTGGTTAGTGCTGTGATGGGACCTACATTCACCTACATTGCCCAGAATGAGTCTGGTGTGTGTGTGAATGGTTGGTTGTGGTCAGAGGGGATCATGGTACATACTGGTTGCCTCACTTCTGTTAAGCAAGGCAGCTGTGGCTACAGTAGTGGTGTATCACCACAGTGTATGGAGTGAATGGATAATAACATATAAAGCGTCTTTGAGTTTTCAAAAAAAGCACTATTTAAAACCAATGCATTATTATTATTATTCCTGCTAACACCCATTTAACACTTCAATTTTAAAAACAACATCTTTATTTTCTTATACACTTCAGTTTGTGATGAGCTGTGATAGTTGCCATTGCCTGTCACTCTCAGACAGCAGCTTGACTCCTGCTCCCTGTGGATGGTTTGTTTTTTCCCCTTCATCAGCAGAACACAGGACCCTCTGGTTTATGTGCTGCTACTTTGCTGTTCATTCCCTCAATGCTTTTCTCCTGCTAGTTTGCTCTAGAGCTACAAATGCAGAGGCTGACATTGAGATGCATTTAGCTTTTACTGGACAATAGCGGGAGTCTATCATTAAGTCAAAGTATTTTTGTTTTTTACAATTCCCATTGTATTTAGCAGTGTATGCTACAGTGTATATTACACATATTGGGTGTTTCTACCACAGGCCACAGCTACATTTTGATGAGATTTGATCCTTTAAATCATGAAAGCATAACAATTTTTTTTAATTATTAAGCACAATTCATGCATTGCATCTCAAAGGTCTTTATAAAGACATAAAATCCTACACATTTACAAAGATAAAACATGTGAGGTCAAACATTCATAAAATAAAAACACCAAATTTCAGAATTAAAACCCAATTTACACTTAATACAATTTAGACCAAATAATAATTGATATGAACTGTCTGTTCTATAATAATTATCATTACATATAGACAAAACCACAAATCACCTCTCAGCTTATCTGTGTAAGAAAAGGCCTGCGCAGAGCGGTTTACCCATGAACTGGTTTAACTGGTTAATCTGCTTGTTGCGTAGCTCTTTGGGAACTCCTGTTTTCTTAAGAATTGAATGGACAATTATACTCCCTTTGTAAGAATTACTTTGTAGAGCTATTCCAATTGCTTCGATGCTGTTCATCTAATATCATCTCTGAGAGGAAGTTCCTATCATCCGGAACTCTCTTTAACAGGAAGTAGCGACGACACGGGAAGTAACCACACTCCTTATAGTCGGCGTGTCTTGAGCTTGCAGGGGCGTCGACAGACAAGAGTTGTATTGTAGTTCAGGAAGTGTAGAGGAGTAGCTGACCACTTCAACTCAGCCTTGTCTTTCCACTGAATAAATTAACACACATGTGATTTGACCTTCAGACTTCTCCCATATCTAGCTAATAATAATAATAGTTTATTATTATAATTTATGTATGTCTATGCGCTTTTCTTGACACTCAAAGATGCGGCTGTATTAGAATATTGTATTGCAATATCATGGTTGGCCACAATATCGATACGGCAATTAATTCAAGTGCAGAATTGAAACTATACTACAAGTATATTGCCTCGTTGCCTATTTAATGTCTATAAGAGATTAAATGGATCTCTCCGGGAAATATAAGGAAAGGGTCTACACACATCTGTTTTGATATTATTTATTGTGATACTTTTCTACAAGAATATACGAATAGCCAAAACATAATTCAAGCCAAAAGTCGGTCAGTAAGGTTTTTAATGTGTTGTGGATATTTGTATAATTACAGCAATCCTCTCAAAGAGATCCTAAATCTGCTGTTTTAACTTAAAGAACTGATTCATTGTGAACCAAAACAGTGAATTACTGCTGAGGGGGTTAAGTGCAGTTAGTTTGTGTTGTGTGTTGCCAGTTGGGATTGCAGCCATGTGTCGAGGAGGACAACTGCTTTCAGTCTCTGCCAGTGTCATGTGAGCTCACTAAAGCTCCCTCTCTAATGGAGAAAAACACTATTGGTTGTTATTATTAGGGGACGGAATGCTACTGAATATGTACAGTGTGCTACAACTCCTTTTTGTCATTTCTTGTTTTGTCCGCTTTTCTGCTTTTTGAGTTAGGAGTTTTTGTTAAGTGTTTTTTGTGCTCCGTCTGTGGGAATTCTCAGTGGCAGTTGATGTACTTTGAGCCTTTTGTGAAAGAAAACTGGTGTGAGGTGTCAGCGCCTTGGCAGTGTGTGCTAGAAAACTGTTAAAAAGGGCTGTTTCTATGCTGAGAAATAACG
This sequence comes from Pomatoschistus microps, assembly GCA_029875035.1. NCBI lineage: Eukaryota > Metazoa > Chordata > Actinopteri > Gobiiformes > Gobiidae > Pomatoschistus > Pomatoschistus microps. The sequence goes on from JAPMNZ010856739.1 coordinate 3,451, forward strand.
TAAAATTTTTTCCCAATATTGTCTAGCCCTATTGACACTTCTTGACATAAATATGTTTCAGTATTAACGTGTCAAATTTGAAACAACGATCAGAAAATTACTTGAAAACTTAAGTGTTTATTTTGCCACCTATCATCTTCAGCCCCACGTGATGCTGCATCACTGTTATTATTTGGATTATAGACCATGTGGGGCCAAGTGTCATTTTGGAGCATATACATCCTGAAGGAGATCTTTGATGGCTTTAGATCTAAGTCCTAGATTTATGGATAATTTCTTTAACCTTTTACCTCATTGTGAATCACATAATCACAAACATGAGTGTTACAAGAATCAAATAAAAAGGTCACTGAAATTGCCCACCCCTATGAGTGTTGGTTTGTCACTTTTATTTCCACACAAGTCTAGAAAGCAGAGTGGAATTGTGGGCTTAATGAATTCATACTACCTGGGTGCTTGCCTTCGTTTGCCTGTTGAGACGCACAGGTCGTAATCGGCTCTGGTTTTGTGTGTACTTGTTATGTACTGCATTTGTTAGTATAAAACATATTTATTATGAGTGATGATGGGTACATTTGTTATTTTAATTCCTCCTGGCAAACAATGTTCAATTTTTTCTTTCTTTTTTTTATATTCTTGTTTTATGCTGAATGTCTTATATTGTTCTTTTATGGCTTATAGTATATGTAGATTATATTATACAATGTACTCAACATCCATATAGCATCGGGTGGGATTTTTATATACCTAATCCACTCCTTCCACATTTACCCCAAAGTTTTTTGTTTCTGGGTAAGCGATTACATGATTTGCTATAGATTGTATTTATGCCGATGAAGATAATAATTGTTTTTAGTCTTCTAGATGCTTTCTGACAATTGGTAATAATTCACTTTCTGTCCGCTTTCACTGTTTTGATTGAAACCAGCTTTTTGTTTACAAAGCACACAAAGTAGACCACGTTTTGTGGTGGTCACAGCTTTGAAAACCGTTGGATCTCTTCCTCATACCTATTGGATGCTCCAGCCAATCAGGCGCTAGGCCGATGGGCATGTTTGAATACGAATGATGCTGTGACTTGTTTAAAATTCTCAGTATGGTGCTGTTGACCGTGCTCTGCTGTGTTTTCCCAGGGTTTCAGGCTGTAAAGGCCAAAATCCAGTGATTTGGCATCATTGTTGTTGAATTGGGAGCTTTTCATTTTTAATTCCTGTTGGGAAAAGGATTTTGTACTAAGCACATTGTGAAAACTATGTTAAAGTCTAAGATAAGTTTAGTTAGAAATTCTGAGCAAGCCTCCTGTTTTCAAGTCTATGACAAGTCATATTGAAGCATGATACACGTGGTTGAACATGAATCAAATCTTTTTCTGTATTACTGCAAACTCAATGAAAATGTAACAACATTCTTTGAAAAGCTTTCATTGCTAGAGGTGATGGAAAAAATAGGTCAACAGATGCAGAGGAATCCCTCCACAGCCTTGAGGCGGGTGTGTAAAGTTGTGCCCCCTAACTCTAATCAGGACTAACAGCACTGTATCAAATTCATCCTGCAACTGTCTGCACACACAATACAGGCCTATTTAACATGCACTGAGTCAAGCTCTCCTGTGGTGTCCTTTTGTTCGAAGCTGTATCAGTGGAACTGTAACCAGGCGAGCATGTGCATCAAACTGCTTTGCTGGACCAATGATAGCTGGAGGTTTGCTACAGCTCTGACTCTTCTATTTATTGGTGGGATTTTTATGAGAAGTTCTGGAAAGTTACCCTTTTTTCAAAGTGGCAATTAGTTGCATTTTTCTATATGTTTGTATCCAAACTCTCGATTCAAACTCTTTTATCATCTCTGATTTGTACATGCTTCCTCTGCTTCTTGGTTTCTAGTATACATTCTCTCATTGACGCAAATAAGCTTGAGTGAAGAGAAAGGAGGCAGAGATATTAATGAGCACTTCAGTGCAGCCTTCATCTGAAACCTTTCCTCTGTTTTCCAAGAAGATATTTTCATTTATGTTCGTTTGTCGTTGCTTTTGTTCTAAGGTTGTTGTAACACCATCTATTATGCTTCTTTTTTTACCAGGCTTTTGGAAATGCCAAAACTGCTCACAACAACAACTCCAGCCGTTTTGGTAAATTCATCCAAGTGAATTACCTGGAGAGTGGAGTTGTCAGAGGGTGAGTAAGCACATTCATAAAGGCTTATAAACAGTTTATATTTAAAAAAACAGTACGTTTTTCTCATAGTCATGTGACTCATCCTCTACAGAACATATACTGAAACTTGAGCTGACCTTCCTGTTTCTCATTCTCAGCCCCCTGACTGTAGCTGTGAGCGACAGTCTGGTGGTCAGCTGTCACTTTCTCAGCATGATGGAGGGGGGGGGTATTGTAAAGGGTAATATTGGGTTAAGGGGTACACCTCATTTTGTGACCTCAGCTGGTGTTTGAGAGTTTGAACTTGCCCCAGCGTGATTAGTCCTAGTGGCACATGGTCAAATTGAGTTCCATTAGATTACTTTAACCCTACTCTTAGTGTGGTTTTAAATCCAAGCTACTATATGGACTATTTCATTCTACTGTATGTTTGCTCATCAAGCTAGCATTTGCAGATTTTTTTCCCCAGTAATATTGTAATGAAACCTGTTTGAGGGCGTGGCTGATTGACTTTTGAAGCGCATTGATGCACAGTGTAAAATGAACAAGACAATGCACGGTGCAGCTGTGCAGCCGGTCCAGTTAAAGCCATGTTGGATCTTGTCTTTTAGAAATATGCCTGTAGCATTGGTTTTCTATAATCAGTTCTCTGTTCTTGGTTTGTCACAAGGACCAGAGTCATTGTTGTTTATGACAAACAGCACAAAAGGATAGTGACGACCTTGTAACTTTTGATTTTCAATGCCATGATTGTTCTGGCTTAATATTTGCCGTATTATTGGATTAAGCTACCATGGGAGACATTCAGTTTCCCCATTATTCCTTTTATTCCAACATTTTTTCTAAGTGATTGCAGCAGCCAGCCACCTTATGGCAAAATCTCGCCTTTTCTGCCATCAGATCTCCCCATACCTCTTAAGTGAAGAGATTCCTGATTATTAATTGCTGTCTCTCTTTCCTTCCATTTGTCTGTAGAGCGGTGGTAGAAAAGTATCTTCTTGAGAAGTCACGTCTCGTCTCCAGAGAGAAGAATGAGAGGTAAGAAGCAACAGCTGTGGTCCAGACCTCTGACCTGCTAATCAGTTTAGGGTCTCTGAACCAAAATTAGATTTTCTGAAAACATTTTTTTTAAGCTAAATAAAATCTTACACACATTAATACATCACACATATTGATAACATAAAGTGTAATTGGTGTATGATGAGCACAGCTTTGTAGTTACATTTTCTCCATTTACTTTTCTATCAATAAGTTTCTTGTGGAAAATGTACTAACCTTCCAAAAATGTGGGTGTACAGTTGAGCCTGTTCCTGCAGTCTGAGCACAGTACGGATAATACATTTTCTGTGTCTCGCCTGTGAGTAGGCCCATGACGTCATTGTTTACTTGTGATAAACATGGAAACTCATTACACAAGTTATTTTTACAATACCAGCCGCACTGTGGACTGTCCTCCTACCTGCTAGATGATGTCTGATTGGAAAACTGATATAATTATTTGAATCAGTGTTTGCAGACCAGAAAATTGACAGCCTGTTGACTTTAATAATAAAGACAAACTCATATGTCTTGTTGACCACATTGAACAAACAATTGATGATTATTGCAATCATTAACGTGGAAAGCTTGCCTTACAAAATGCAGGTAAACAGCAGGGGAATTATTTCCTTTTTTACATACTTTTGTGGCCATACCTGCATGTGAAAACCTGATCCTGTCACATCTCAGAAGGACGGGGTTTGGTTTGTCCTGTGAACACACTTCTACAGTGGGCAAATTATAAAATATGTGTTTTTTTCCAGGAATTACCATGTGTTTTACTACCTGCTGTTGGGCGCTTCAGAGGCGGAGAGGAAAGAGTTTAAATTGTTGCCTCCTGAAGAATTCTTCTACCTCAAGCAGGTAACATTTTGTTTCTCCTGTTGGTCTTGAAAGGTTGAATGAGATAGTTTCCAAAGTTGATTATAGGTTTTTCAGAATTCATACTTTTCCATTTTAAAAAACATTCTACACTTTGTGTCCAGCAAAACTTTAAGATTGAAGATGAGGAGGACTTGCGGCATGACTTTGAACGACTTCAACAGGCAATGGAGATGGTGGGGTTTCTTCCACCAACCAAGAAACAGTGAGTGGTTAATTGAATAAAAACTACTCACCTGCTCTTCACCAAATATACATGTTCATTCCTATGGAGACACGCAGGCCAATTACCTAGTCAGTCAGATCTGTCAAAGGAACACAACTACAATTCACTACAAGTTATTATGTAAAACCCACCTGACTAATTTGAGACAGTGAATTACAGGACAATTTTGGAAAAAAAAGTCTCTTATTTCAAAGAATTTGTTGCCCCTCCAATGGGGTAATGAAATGTGTGTTGTCTGTTTATGGACAAAATAGCACAAAAGCAAATGGGAAAATTGAGCAGAATTTTGGTATTTAAATAGCCAATGGTTTTTAAATATTGAGCTTAATTAATATATGTCCATAAACACTTGTGTGTACAATATATGACATAGATTCAGCTTTAGTCCATTTATCACTCCAGTGTGACACCAGAGTCTACTGCAGAGTAATGCAACCAGCGTTGCTTGTTGTCCAGGTGACAAAAAATATTGACTCATTGACTCATTTCAGTCAGTCATTCACACAAACCGCCACCAGGGAATAAGCTAGAGAAATACCGCTTATTTTATATAAATGTGGCTTTAATGGATGATACAAGACTGGGGAATAGTCTTTAAAATGTACCATACATTATACAAACAGGTGATGGACTCTCCACCTGATAACATTGTGCCCCTTCAAGCTGCAGCTCTCCTGTATGTGCTGCTTTAAAATTTCTCTATTCAGCCGCCTTGTCTTTGAACAGTGAAAGCAGAAGACACACCTTACCAAGATCCCTCTATTCTTTCTCTTGTATCTTATGACATAATTGTTGTTGCAGGATCTTCTCCGTTCTTTCAGCCATTTTATATCTGGGGAACGTGACCTACATCCGGAAGTCAAACGGCCGGGATGAGGGTTTGGAAGTGGGGCCTCCTGAGGTGTTGGCCACCCTGTCTGACCTACTGAAGGTGACGCCCAAGTCCTTAGAGCATAGGCTGAATACAGGGATAAGTGATATTTAATTGAGGATTTGTTTTAGGTCAAGGAAGAATTGCTGGTGGAAGCACTAACCAAAAGGAAAACGGTCACTGTCAATGATAAGTTGATCCTCTCCTACAGCCATTCAGAGGTAAACAAGTTATTTTCATCTAACGTCACATACACATAATTCAAACTCTGAAAATTAGAATATACTCAATACCAGCAAAGTGACATATGTCAAGCCTTTGTCGTTTTATAATATGATGAATGTGGCTTACAGTCCATTTTCAAAGATTTCAAATTTTCTAGAAATGCAATTACAGAAGTAAATGAACTTTTGAAGAGTATTCTAATTTTTCTTAACCTGAATGCTCAAAGCTGAAACCAGTCCATACTGTTCTACTATTGATCCCTCATAGACAGCTTCTAACATCACTACAGCTGTTTTAATTCAATGTCTAAGGGTAGTGGGTGTTGTGGCTATCCAGAAGCACCACATCAAGGCGCACCTCATTGAACTTGTCTCTTGCTCACTGCCACAAAAATAAGATTATAATGAAATAAGAAAAGACACTTCTGGCCTTGAGTCCGCCCGTAATTCTGGTTATTACTGCAAAAGGCGGGTTGTTTGGAATCATATAAGCATCTCCTTTGTCCAAAACCTTTTCAAACGGTTGACCTTCTGATATAATTAAAATGTTCTTTTTTGTCTTCCGACCTCAGGCCATCACTGCTAGAGACTCTATGGCAAAGTCGCTGTACAGTGCTCTGTTCGACTGGATTGTTCTCCGCATTAATCATGCTCTTCTCAACAAAAAAGACATGGAGGAATCTGTTCCGGTAAATAACCTCAGTACACACTCCATAATGTAGCACAGAAACACATCAAACCATTTATCTTTTCACCAGTGCTTGTCCATTGGAGTTTTGGACATTTTTGGCTTTGAGGACTTTGAGAAGAACAGTTTTGAACAGTTTTGTATCAACTACGCAAATGAACAGTTGCAGTATTACTTCAACCATCACATCTTCAATCTGGAGCAGGTAACACATTTGCTACTTGTATCATTTATACAAATAAAAAAATATGTTTTGAAATGTCTCACAATGGTATGGTATTGCTGGCAATGATTTGAGCTATTATTCTGAGAGCTGATTGGTCTTCTTTCTGTCAAGAAGCTGATCTAAATATGTAACAGAGGAACCGAAATTTAGCAATTCACAGACCCAAACTGTTTAGCTACAAACTAGTTCAATGGAATTCATTACATTGTGCATTGTTTTTGGTTTGAGTAAGGTTCCTTCAGTTTAATTAATGTTTTGCTAGAAGATTCATATTGATACATAATATTGATACGAAATCATATAGAAATAGGCATCCCTTATCTTCCATGCAATCCTGCCCAATTGTGTGTTTATTTTTTCCAAATATTTGTCTTGTAAAATCCAGGAAGAATACCAAGCAGAGGGCATCACCTGGCACAACATTGACTACACAGATAATGTGGGCTGTATTCACCTCATCAGTAAGAAGCCCACCGGTCTGCTTTACTTGCTGGACGAGGAGAGCAAGTATGTTGAGAATATTCACTCAACTTTCATACAAATATTATAATATTTCTACATTCCTGTGTTTCAGCTTTCCACATGCCACCGAAGAAACATTATTGGCCAAATTCAAGCAGCAGCATCAGGGAAATAAGTATTTTGTGCCCACACCTGTTATGGAACCAGCGTTTGTCATTCAACACTTTGCTGGGAGAGTGAAATACAAGATAAAGGTGGCACAGTTATCACTATAAAGAGTTTTGGTCCATTTTCTGTTGTATACTAAATATTTTTGTCTTGTGGCAGGACTTTCGTGAAAAGAACACGGATCACATGCGACCAGACATTGTGGCCTTGTTGAGAAGCAGTGATCGTTCGTACATCCGTCAGCTGATTGGGATGGACCCTGTGGCCATGTTTCGCTGGGGCATCCTGCGGGCCACCGTCCGAGGCCTCGCTGCTTTTAATGAAGCTGGACGCACGTGGGCCGCCAAGACTGCAGGTACACATTGCCTTTGAGATGACACAGCCAATGTGCTTGATTTCAGGTAGGCCTAGGGTTTCTACCGTGTAAATTTTTTATATCAAAATCTTAATTTTGGTAGAATATCGAGACCTGAATTTGAATTGAAAGATCACATACATGTGGTAGCATTGCGTAAGGGCTATATAGTTTGTTCAACTCATTCAATTAGGATACAAAAAAACTGTTGTGTGAGAACACATGAGTGAGTAAAATGTAGTTATTTAAAATAGTATATATAATAAGTAGAGTAATAAGTAGATTTAATTTGAGGTTTGAAAGCCTTTTCAGATCTTATTAGTCAACATATTGTGCTATCCACTCGGCACGGTGGCTGAGTGGATAGCACTCTCGCCTCTCAGCAAGAAGGTTCTGGGTTCGAATCCCGGTCGGACCAGGG
>JAPMNZ010856848.1:0-10798 GCA_029875035.1 Pomatoschistus microps
ATGTTGTATTTCCGGTGGCAAAAGGCACCGCGCCCCCAGTGGACGCTTATTACATTTCAACCATAGACTGTAAACAGCCCACCGGGGTAACGATTCAAGACAACGGTGCAGTGAGCACCATTGACATAATAATTACATTATATGAGTGAGTCCACTGAGTGTCGAAGTTTGGAGATCATCACTCTAGGTGGTAAGCAAAACATGCGTGCACACACCCCATGTTGTTGCGGAAAGAAGACACACTACCTGGCTACTATACAGTCTATGCAACTAACACAATGTACCAATATAATTAATACAATGGGAAGAATTACCTGTCATTGTCCACAATTACTTTGAAATTGTATCGCCGCCGGAAGGGTCTGCAGAAGGCTGGACTTTTCCCACGGGTCCATAGAAGAGTAGCTACAGATCTCGCACTTCTCGAACGAGTTCAGAAATAAAGTTTAACTGATTACATTTATTTGTTGCTATCAATTGTTCAAGAGAATTCGCAGAAAATGGCAACTGATCAAGACGTCCATGAAAATGTCAAGGTAGGTTTTCTTAAAAAAACTTCTGCTTTTGTCGTGAACAAAACATAAGACAAGATATTCCTTTATTCGTCGCACAGTGGGGAAATGTCAGTGTCATCATTGCGCACATTACAGTAGAGAAAGAAGGAAATAAGAGCACTCAGATTGCACACATCAAATAGAATTTATTTAAGATAATAGACAATATATCATAATTTGCACACTTTTTTATGTGAAAAATAGTTTACATGTCGATAATCTATAAACATTATAATATATAGATACAATAACCTAATGAATTGATACAAAAAAATAACCAACCTGCAATATGTTTATTGGGGTTGCAGAAATACTATGGCAGTCAGTTGGGATCATCTTGTGATTTGCAAACTAGTGCTGCCACATGCAACAAGTCCTCCTCCATGCCACAGAATGTCAGAGAGGCTCTCAGTCTTGTTCATCCAGAGGTGATCGAAAAGTATGTTTGTAGAATTTGTTCAATCCACCACAATAAATGTAATTATTAAATTCTAACTGAATTAACTAAATGAATGTGATGATGCAGGTTTTTTGGTTGTGGACTCCCGTTCCCTGCTAAGCTGCAGGGATGCAAAGTCTTGGACCTTGGCAGCGGTTCTGGCAGAGATTGTTATGCCTTTAGTAAACTTGTTGGCCCAAATGGACATGTCACTGGGATTGACATGACAGAGGAGATGGTAAGAGCAAAATAAACAAATCAAAAAAGACACGTCAGACACTCAATCCTTCGTTATTGTTTTGTTTTCAGATCACTGTGTCACAGCAGTATGTCAAATACCATCAGGACAAGTTTGGTTATTGTAAACCTAATGTCACTTTTATTCATGGCTACATGGAAAAACTAAGAGAAAGTGGTTTACAAAATGATTCATTGGATGTTGTTCTGTAAGCTCAAACACTCATTATATTGGTCTGGTGTGAAGAAGAATATTGTAATGTATGTTTGTATTCATCGGTGCAGGTCTAACTGTGTAATATGCCTATGTCCTGACAAATGGTCTGTGTTGAGCGAAGCATACCATGTGTTAAAGGTTTCTGCCTTTCTATCTTTTTCATAATTAAATATAATATTGTAAATTATTGGAATTCATTTTCCTTTGTATTCTTCACAGGAAGGAGGTGAGCTGTACTTTAGTGACTTGTATGCCAGTAAACCTGTTCCAGATGACATGAAGCAAGATGCAGTTCTATGGGGTAAAGGATAAAGGATAAATATAGTCCAATAGATACATGTTCCTCACCATGATGTAACTAAAAAAGTATTATTACATTCCTGTGTTTTTAAGGTGAAGGAATGGCAGGTGCTCTCTATTGGCAAGACTTTGTTTCTTTGGCTCTTAAAGTGGGGTTTAGTGCACCCTACTTGGTGTCTGCCAGCAATATTATAGTCTTCAATGATGAGCTCAAAGCCAAAACAGGTACATTGTTTTGAATTCTCACACATTCTAATATAAGTGTAACCACTCCTCCCTATTTCGCAGGCGACATTCAGTATGCTTCAGCAACCTACAGGCTTTTTAAGCTGCCGAAATCTCCACTTTGTGCCGGAGCTGAAGTGACATACAAAGGCACTATTGAAGAGTTTCAGGACGAGCTTAACTTTGATTCTTCCCACAGTTTTAAGGTATTGTGATAATTGAGTGTGGTATATGTGATTTATTTCATAGTTGTAATAGTTCTATGTGTGTAGTGAAGATTTATTGATTTATGGCTATTATTCATGTGTGATTAGACTCAACTCAACCCATGAAACAAGAGCTTGACTAAAGTTCACGTTCTGTTATTAATTCATTTGTATATTCATTGGGTGTAGCATGCTGTGGTGATCTATATAGAAATGCAATGTACTGAATGATACATCTAAAATTACTTTTATAACGTGCAGAATAATGTCCCAAACAAAGTCAAAGCAGAGATGGCACTGATTCTGCAGACTTCTCGCTTCTCTCCTGATTTCAATATTGAGATTCTGGATACACCCAGCACCTGCTCAGGGTCATCACAACAGGTATGAGATCATATTCTCTTTCATGTATTAAACCTATTCTCCTTACCACAAATATTGGTAACATGACCTGAATTGTGAATTGTTTTTTCTCGTGATTGTTTTCTAGTTCTGTCATCTGAGTCCTTTCCTGTTGGCTGATAAGTTGGGATCTGCTGTGAGACAATGCTCCAAAACTGGCAAATAAATAGTAAACTCATTCCTACCACATTGATTTTATATTCTGTGCACAATTGAACCTTTGCAACGTAAAAAATAGCATTATGAAATTTTCCCACGTACAATACAAATCATTATAATGATTATTAGTTTATATTATTTTTTGGCCTTTTATATTTTAAAACAGGGACAGGATATAAAGCACCTGAGATATATGACAATGTCTCATGAAACAGCATTTCGCACAGAAGTACACATGTAATATACCTGCAGTATATTTGTAAGTTCTTTCAGAAAAATAAGGCATCTTAATATTTCAAATAGAAGGCAGTACAGAATCTGAACCATTTATTTGAACCAGAAAGTGAGGGAGAAAACACACCATGTCCTATCTTGTTTCTTGTCTGTGGATTTGGTGGGATTTACATCTTCAGCCAGCTCAGCTCCTCTGCACTAAAACACACACAAATATTGATATGAATACATGTAAATGATAACTTTGATCATTGTGAGCCACTTACAGAGCTTGTGTTTTCGTTATGCATTGTCCCAAAGCCATCATTTCTGCCAGACGAGCCACAGCTGGATCAAACATTAGACTGGCTGCTGCTACCACCACATCGTCCCTGTCAACGAAAGTTATGAATCAAGTCTAATAAGTGCATTTTGTGTGTTTGAAAACTCACTTAATGTAAAAGGCCAAGAATTTTCTCTCCTCCACTGTGCCTTTGAATATTATTTCTGTGTAGCCTTCATTATAACCTGCGATGAACAGAAGAGTTTGGACTTAGGTCTGATTTGCTTTAAATAGACCAATTCTGGTTCACTTGTGGCAAAAAAGTCTTTTTGTGAATGTAAAACTACAAAATCAGTGTCCACTAGTCACTTAAGTCAGGTCACATCTTTTGAAACAGATCTGTGACACATTTTTCCCCCCCAAGTGAACCAGACCAAAAATGGTGAACGCACCTTAGACTTTGATAAGATGTTGAAATTAAAGTACAAATGTAGCTCTACCTGTGTATCTGATTGATTTTCCAAGTAGAACTGTCCAGAAGAAAGGAACAGACTTGTTCTCAGTGGGCTTCTTTAGCATGCTCAGGGCAGCTGTTCTCCCTGTAACGAAACATATTGAAGCAAAGCTATAAAACCAAAAATGTCAAATTAAAAACGTATGGACTGCACCAGTCTCCTACCATGAGCATGCGACATTTGCCAGTGGCCAATGCTAACCATTTGGTCACTTCGAATGGTTAGCGGAAAGGCAGTCACATCCCCAGCACTGAAAACATCTGGGACATTGGTCATCATGAACTGTAGAAGAAAATATCCTGGAATTATTAACATTTCAGTGTGTTACTCATAAGATATTGAACTAAAATTACGATATAAACGTGATTGCATGGATAAGTAATATACATCAGTAGTCCATGAATTGCATGAATACTGATAGCATGCTTACTTTATTAACAATAACTGCTTTTTTTGAGTCCATTTCAACACCACTTCTTTGCAAAAAGTCTGAGTTGGGAATCACACCTGAAACGACATGTGTTTCTCATATTAAATATTTTATAAATGTTTCATAAAGGTGTTATTTTATGAACAAACCTTACCTATTCCCACAATCACTACATCTGCCTCCAAGACTTGACCGTCCTTCAACACCACTTCTTTCACCTGAGACGACACAACACATGATAAAACACAAAAGAAATTGCTCTATGCTATTGTTTTGTGACTTTATTTCAATGTAATTAAATTCATGAAATGCTCTCGATCCTGGACTGGTTCAGAGCAGTCTCAGCTTGGGGCAAGAGATGGTCACCATAGCAACACCATGTTTAGTAGCAGCAGTTAACAGTTAGCTTTTTCTGTCTTTCATTGATATTAATCAGCTTTTGTATTTAAATGGAAGCCGTCAAAATGACTGCTCTGGGAGTCCTAGTAGTTTTAGAATTCGGGAAGTCCTAGGGTTAAAGCAACCTAAATACCAGGTAGAACTGGTTGTTACCCGGCCATTGTTTCCTCTGATTTCAGAAACTCCACTTTTCATGTAGAACTTGACGCCATTCTCCTTCAACATCTAGAAAGATACAATTATTTTAAGGGAATAGGAATACTCTGTCAATGGTGATGTTCTTTAAATTCACTCTCACGCTCATCGTCATTTGTCCAATCTCAGGGCCAAGAGAGCGTTCATATGGATACGCTGATGTGCCAATCACTGATACACTAGCAGCTTTGTCTGACAAGTATGACGCTGCCTCCATTCCTAAATGATTTATAAAATACATCACACTACTTATCACACATTTGCAATGAATGATAAGCGTCACCTATGAAAGACGTTCCAACCACGACTGCCTTTTGACCCACTGACAAAGCGTGGATTTCTTTTGCATCTCCGTAACTCTGTAACATCTTTACTCCTTCCAAATTCCACCCAGAACAGCTGAGCGGACGGGCTCTGTTTGAAGGGAAATGTGACTAATGTGCTTTACTTGAGTGTTTGGCCTCAAGTAAAGCACAATAGATCAATTCTAACCTACAGCCAGTTGCAATAAGAAGCTTGTCGTATTTCTGCATGATGCCGTCACTCAGTTCCACCACCTTGTTGTCTGTGTTCACAGATACTACCTGTAAAAACATACTGTTTTTAATCATTTATTTCATTCCAATACAATATATGATGGAGATAAGCTTTTTACCTCCTTTTGGGTCCACAAATCAATGCCAATCTCGTTTAAAAAGTCAAAGGACCTTAGGAGAATGTTACTGCTGTCTACATCCATAGCCTGTACGAAGGAGAATATAATAATGCATGTCAGTTTAATGCAAATCCGGCCCTCAAGACAATTTTTAGTGGCCCCCAAAATTATATTCAATTACTATCAATAACTATTTTCTCAGAAAAACAATCAAATTTGTCTTCTTTTATTTCGGCCCCAGACCAGTTCCTTGTATTTTATTCGGCCCCTGACCAAAATGAGTTTACACCCCTGGTTTAACGCAAGAGCAAAAAGCATTCATTACCTTACTCAGCTTCGGCTTATCAAACGGAGGCAAATTGTCTTTGGTTATCATGACAATGCGACCATTGTAGTTGTTCTGACGCAGTGTTTCAGCACAAACCAAGGAAGCAGGGCCTGTAAACAAGTGTCAGACCTAAATCATTTCATATGAAGCTGAAATATAATGAAACAGTAAAAACTAGAAGGCAAAAGTAACTCACCTCCTCCAATTAAAACAATTGTCTCCTTGAAATCTTGAGTCACACTACACATTTCCTTCACTCTCTTAGTTTGAATCATTGACTGGAGGGAAAATAGCATATTGATTGAAGAGCTCAAACAATATAATATAATTATTGAAACCAAAAAGGAATAGGCAGTGATTATTTAAGCAACTTGCTTATCAATATATATATTGAATCATACCATATTCAACACCACACATACAAACACAAGTTATATACACACTTTTTACACACAATATTTGAAACATAAAAATTTTTAAATTGTGAACAAACAAGTACAGAAAAGTTTTCATATTATTTGTTTATTGATTATAAAGTTGAAACTTACTTTTCTGATGATAGTAACATACACATTTCCACCCTTCACTGTGACCTGCAGATATTTGTAAATGTTACTCTTAATGTTTTTAACTGAATTTGTCACTGTTTAATTATACCTTGTAACATGGGAGGGAGTCGAGTCCTGGGAAGTCCTCAATATCCCCAGTTTTAACATTAAAACAAGCTCCATGAAAAGGACATCGCACCCTGTTCCCCATCAGCACTCCTGAAACAGAGCCTCATGTCAGTGCTGTAGTGCGTGTAAACAGATCCAGATTAGAGTTACAAGTACCTTTAATCAAAGGCGCTCCATAATGGGAACATTTGTTTCCAATTGCAGTGTACTGACCCTCTGTTCGTACAAGCAACACTGTGGCATCGCCCACTTCCACAGCTCTCATCCTTTTAGGGAAAGAAATGGCAGAGCTAAGTGCACTCAATTGGTCCATAATCATTACGTTGAAATGTAGTCTTAATCACATGAAATATTAGATTGAAACATTGTGTCATTGTCTGGTGTAGTGAGAAAACATACTCTCCATCTTTAAGATCATCTTCTTGGCACACCAAGTTTGTCAGCTCGTCTTCTGGATTATCATCTGGTCCTGGTTTGGAGCACGCGTCCATAGTTGTAGATGACTCAGCAAAATGTCTGTAAAGTAGAAAGACTGTAAATACAACTAGTTCAACCTGGCCACTCCCATGGTGCCATTGTTTCCACTGAATGGTTAAATACTAATGTATACAAAGATAACAAAAACGTGAGTTGAATTAACATTTACTTAACTTTTTACAGCTATACAAATATTCTGACATTTTAAGAGTATGGCTAACTACAGGCACAAGTTTATTTGTAGCGCCACATTCATACACAGGATAACTCGAACTGGAAGTGCTTTACAAAACAAGAAAGCACATACAACATTTAACTCACAAAACTAGTAAAAGCATAACCACAGTTCATCCAACCATCTAAAATAATACACTTAAAAATGCAGTTGTATGCACAGCTAGAACTGTTAAAACCAGGATTTGGACACTGTCAGAGCAGTATAAATATGAAACACTGGTACAGACTCTCAGCACCGGCAATTTTGTTTTCTTCAATAAAGTAGATTGACATATGTTCTTACCCGCTCTGTTGTGTGGCTGCAGCAGATAGGACTCACCATACACACTGATCGTCGCACACTGTAGATGTAAAGATGAGGGGCCCTTCAGGACGTGACAGCCGCGTGAGGCTGAGGCATGTAATCTGCGCATGCGCTTCTCCTGTAACAGACATAATTCTTTTAGCATCGACCATACACAACCATAACCGCGCATTAGCACCGCAGTGACCTTCCGGAAAACATTGTTAGGCATGGTGGAAGAATGCTGGCTTTATATTGTGGTGCATTGTAGTATAGTAAAGGCATTATAGTAGAAGTAATTCAGTATTGCTAACTGCCAAACAACAGTATGATGACAGTGGTAGTGTACAGCTCTCACCACCAGATGGCGCCATTACCTTATAACAAGATTCCAGATTACAAAAGCTTGAAAAGCCATTCACCCTTTTTGCCATTACTCAACGAGACGACCTCCCCAGTTCTCAACCCCATTTTATGAATTAGCTAATGAATTACCTAACGTTAATTAATTACCCGCCAGAAACAGAATTTTCTAACATTTCCCGACATGTTTTTAGCTTTTATTGTTGTCCGTTATTGGTTTGATTAGCCCTTTATCTCATAACATTTCAGAGCCCAACATCGTGTCTGTTTTAAAACCTCTGGCATCTACAGGGTTAACTAATCAATGACAGCTGTACTCACCAGAATTAGAAATATGAAGATTCAATGAGTAAAAATGTGTTATTAGCCAACCAAGGCGTGCACTAAACAAATTAGCCTTCTTATTGTCAGGCGCACGCCCCATTATTTCCGACTGCACGCGAAAGCCTCATGATCCGGGTTTAGAACCACGCCCATCGTAGTAGGATATGGAGGGTGGATCTATCAGGGCGGGGGGACTGTGTTTGGTTTGTGATCACGTCCAGAAGTTACACAAGGCTCCAGAGCTTGAGTTTTACAACAGGGCAGTTTCACAAGCGCGGATGAGTCTTCACGCCCTACCGATCGCCTCGACCCGTGGAGCGCTACTATATTGAGGGATACTGAAGCGCTGCAGATTGTCCCTAAAACAAATTTTGAGGCAATATTGTGTTTTTATGAACACATTTTCTGTCAGGTGTCAAACAGTGAAAGGGGCTGCTTTTTCGCGCGCTGTCTCAAACATTGTGGATTGTGAGATGGTTATTTCCTAATTCTGACTGACGCTCGCCTCAAACGAAAATCCAGCGTGACGTCTGGTTTATAATCGTGTTTTTATTTTATTTTTATTTTTTGCGCTCACTGATTTCCCTCCTGAAGATATTTGGAGTCGGAGAATTTTCTGGCACACGACCCTTTTTTTAGCTAGACATGGAGTTAAGTTCGGTGGTTTTGACAACGGGGGGATCTGTGGTATTTTTTAGGCTTGTGAACGCCGCGATAGGTAAACTTCCCATGCCCGAATCTGCCCATAGAAATGCCTGGAAGTGGAGAAACATCGCGACTTCCTTTGTGCACAGTTTTGTCACCGCGATATGGGCAGTGCTTTGGTAAGAAACCTCAAATTACTATGTTGAGTAAATATGTATGCCCACGTGACATTCCTTTAATTGTATTCTACTGTGTTTTTTAATTTATAACAATGTTTTGATCGTTATTGTTGATAATGAACATCACATCTGGAGTGATATGGTCACACATTTTGATCCATTTTCAGTTTTTTCCGTCAACCCCAGATGGCAGAGGACTTGATAGACACATTCTCAGTGTTTTCTCATGCACTGGTTTCCTTTTCAATCGGTGAGTGGTCATGATTTTTTTTTTTTTTTTCAAGCACTTAGGGATGTAATAACCCAATAAACATTCACCCATGCCATTTACACTCTCAACATTAAAAAGTGAACATTTATTTACGTTTTTCACTGCTAATGATAATATAATAACTAATATATAACGGGTCGTCTTTAGGTCGACTAACAGTACGTGTCAATTAATTCAAATATATTACATCGTTGCCAGTAACAAAAGCTCCCTGGGAATTCTCAAGATGTTTGACATTCTTCAACTTCCCAGTTGCAAATGTGGCAGAGCGAGTATCTGTTGTTGGTATTTGATGCTCAATGGAGGTCTTTATTGGCGGTTCCAGGCACCGGGTGTCAACTCTTTGACATGTGACATCACTGAGCTACAATTGTGCATCAAGTGGTTTTATTCAGTGGCAGCTTCCGGTGCTACTCATCTCCAGAAGTTACAAATATACAATCAACTGCACACAAACCTCATAGAGTGTAAATACCTGAACACACGTTTATATCTTAATATATACAGTCTATGGTTTATATATATATTTTTAAATAATAAATATGATTGTGTGGATTGTGGCTGTCAAAGGTCTGTTTTGTCATACAGGAATGTTTCCCTTAACCACTATAACTAAGTTACAGCTTGAAGGAGTCTGCTGATGTAATCAGCTTCATTCTTCTAAAATATCATAATGGTTTAATATATTGGAATGTTGTTGTTGTCCAGTCAATTTACTGTCAAACTACGTTCCCACTCTCACCTATGGTCATAAGCTTTGAGTAATGGCCGAAAGGACAAGATCACCAATACCATCAGTCCACATGAGTTTCCTCCGCAGAGCGGCTGGACACTACCTGAGTGATGGGCGAGGAGCTCAGTCACACAGGAAGAGCTCTAAGTAGAGCTGCGGCTTTTCAGTGTCGAGGGAAGCCATTTGAGGTGGCTCGGGCATCGTGTATTGGATTCTTCCTTGGAAGCCTCCCGGGGAGGTGTTCCAGGCATATCCCATTGGGAGGAAGACCAGGAGACACCCATTGGGTGGAAGACCTAGGACACATTGGAGGGACTTTGTCTCCCAGGTGACTTGGGCAATGGATAAAGCGGAAGAGTATGGGTGGATGGGATCGATAGAAAATTATTTATTTCCATGGTTTCGCTGTGATTGGACGATCCAATTGAATACTAATTGTACAATTCTTTGTCACTTCCCATATTTACTCATAACCTATCCTTCACTTTGGGAAATCATATTATGCATCTGCTGTTATCTCGCCTTCATTCAGTCTCATTTTCTTTTAGAAAAAAAAAAATCACAATCCTATCATATTCAGCAAGATTGAAAACTGCATCATGTTTGTTCTTTCTCCAAAAGTCACTGAGAAATAACTAAGCCAAGGACAGACAGGGGGTGACAGTGGCTCAGTTGTGGGTTGTGGGTTCGAACCTTCCATTAGACCTACTTCATGACTCTCACTGATGTCTGCTGTAGTTGTTTCTTTGAGCAAGACACTTAACCCCACTTTGAAAGAGCAAGGCCCCTGTGGACTCGTCACCTGCAGGAGGATCAGTGAGGGGCTGGTGCTCTGTGAACCGGGTGCAGCTC
>JAPMNZ010857003.1:0-13758 GCA_029875035.1 Pomatoschistus microps
ACACACACACACACACACACACACACACACACACTCCAATGCCTGCCACTCTGTCAAGTAGTGCTTGTGTTAACCTCCAGCCCGCCGAGACAAAGAAAGGGCCGCTAAAGTGTTTAAGAATGCTTTATGGGTGCACGACAAGAGGAGGCTGACGCTACTGGGGGTCAAAAAGTATATACAGGATATGAATAAGATAAATTTAGTGTAACTCCTGGCTCTAAGCAAAGTCACACTTGATTTTAAACTGTATGATCTTTGAACTTCAAAGCTTGCGGGTGAATAGGAGGACTAATGACTTTCAGGGGGTAGTAAAAAGAGTTGGTCAGAATGGGGTCTTTCCTTTACAAAGGTAAAGTAAGCTAATTGTCAGGGATGGGGAAAGATCTCCGTCCAGAAGACTGTGAGAAATTGCATGAGGAAGAAAAAAAGTTTCAAAGAGAAATTCTGTAAAATCAACAAATATCGGGGCAACGTTGTGCGCTGGAAAGAACCATACATTTTTGAATTGTCAAGCTCTCTTCTCCTGGACCCAATGTTGTCTTATACATTGTCCCATGAATCAAATCAAAACAAATAGCACAATAGTCTTGCTGGCTTCTACAGTACACTGCCATAATTGAAGCTGGGCAAGCTCACTTTTCAACCAAAAAAACATAATCAAATTCATCTATGACAGAAATGAGAAGCTGACCTTCAATCCAGTTAGCTCTCAGCGCAAAGCATTTCATCTCTCTCTTGCAAGTATGCAAAACACTTTTTCCAATAGGAAAAGTTTAAGTACCTCTGCTTTAAGTTTGCAACCGTTCTTACAGTAACTTATTTTCACTGAAGCAAAAAACTGCATCATAGAACAAACGAATAGCCCTTCTTCAAACAGGCCTTTAATGTTTGGTCAGTTGCACTGGTGAAGTTTTCACAAAATCTATACATAGCTGTTCTCGATGTTACAACTAAAATCATCATTATTATTAAATAATTAAACCATGAATATTTCAAGTAACTACCAAACTTTAAAACTCAAGCTGCAGAGAAATGGTAAAACAAAAGATTAATTGCATCACCCTGAAAACACTAAAATGACACCGACACACAAACAACTGACCTGCTGCTTGAACCTCTCTGTGAACCTCTCGTCATGGTGAGACTGCCCTCTATTGGTAAAAGGACCAACATAGGATTGCACTTTTTATTTAAAGAACTACACAACAACGAAAATATGAACAAACCATAAATGTTTAAAATAATCTAACAAATATATTGTATTTTTCATATAATTTATTACTCATTCATTATTTGTTTACAGTTCCATTTGTGGGATGTAAAGCCCAGGGGAAGAGAACAGGGCAAACACAAACACTACAAATGTATCAAAAATAGTCCTCATTAAAGACCATAACAATGATTTGTGTTGGGCTTAAATGAGCGCTGACGTCCCCTGTGCAGCTGGAGGTCGCAGGGGTTGTGCTGACGCACACAGACGGACAAGATTTTATCACTTTTGTGCAAAAAACTCTTGTAGGCCGCCAGAGTGGCAGATCTCCCACTAGAGATCTTATATAGTAGAGATTCAAGAGCACTAGAATCTCTACTATATAAACTTTTCCTTTAGTCTCCTGTCACTTTGGCTTACCCATCTTCACTATGGAAAACTATGGAATACTCACAATGGTCCACCTCAAAAACGGCTTCAACTGTAACAATACCACAAGATCCCCAGACCCCCCCAATCTACAGCTTAAAAGTCGAGTTTTGTGGGGATTTTAGTGTCCCTTGTCATCCTGAACCTTTTGAAATCCATGTTTTCTATAAATCCACAAGTTTTCTATAAATTCACACGTTTTTGCAACTGACTTGACGCATTGGTCATCGTTGTCTACTAACGCAGTGCATCCCTTATCAGTCAGTGCTGATTGATATGAATGCTTGCGTGTCTACTTTGACCTGCAGAAGTACCAACTGTGCAATGCCAGGAGGTCCAGAGGTGGCCAAAATACGTCAAATCTGCTAATATTTCAGCCTCCTTCGTCTACATATGCCAATGAACAGAGGCCATTCATTTGAATGGGCAGACATCTTGGGTTTTTAGCTCACGTGACTACAGTTTCCTTTGTGAATGGGAATTTAAATGACATTTCTTTTAGATTTAGAGACAAAGTGGAACTGTGTTTTTCAGCAAGAAGCAATTAAACCTGGCCTCTACTACGTATCTCTTATCTGTGCTCTATAGGCCGTGTGCTGTTAATTGTGGGTTGTTAAAACCCTGGCAGTGTTGAAAAACAATTATCAACTTCAAGCTCACTAAACTAATATTTTCATGCGCATGCACCTCATGGATCTCTTATAATGCACCTCCCCATACCACACATATGCAGATGAGACACTGCTGCTAACATGTACAGATGCTAATATATAACTACGTATTGCTTGCACTACAATACACAGTACTTTATACTTGCCTCTTATTTTGCCAAATGTAAAATTTTTATAATTCTTTATGTTCAAGATAGAATTGTTATACTTGTCCTTTGATGCTAGCGTTATAGATTTTGTTTTATTTTAATTAGTATGGATATTGTTCAATTATCTTGTGCTGTGTGCTCCTTACTCCTACTGTTCTGTAACTTGTGATGCAACACTGAAATTTCCCCACTGTGGGACGGATAAAGGATCTCTTTATCTCACTATCAACTGTCACTATAGTGCACACCCGGCACTCTAACTTGAACAGTAGGTTGTCTACTGAAGCCATTGGGCCCACATCTGGGGTACAAAGACAGCAAGTTTTGTGTTCCCTGACCAAACCATTTTTTGAGGGGCATGAGCATCTGAGAGATATTTTCAAAGTAATCATTTAATATTGGAAAATGTCCCTTCACAATGGAGTTGGGTTGGGAGGGGTCATTCAATTCTAATGGCCATTTCTCCAGAAAAATTGCATTATTTACAACTTTGTGACAGTTATTTCAATGCACAAAGTATTGAAACAAATATAACATAAATTAAATTGCATGTTTTTTCTAAATTATTTCTTATTCTGAAACATGAAGTGCCAAATGCTCATTATCATGTTCAAGAATATATGAGCTTTCTACGGTCATTGGTTATAAGTATGTAGTCGAGTCTTCTGTGATCTTCTACTTAGCCTGACTCTCCTCCACCACGTGATCACTGATGGGTCCATTGCTTAGGTCTGAATCCAACATGGCGGCGCGCATGCAGTGAGAGGAACAGTGAGGCTGGTATAAAATGTCAACATGTCAATTCTGCGGCTCTGTGCTCTTGCACAGTGTGTGAAAGGCAGCCGTGTGCGGCTGGGGACGTCTGCTACCACCGCCGCTGTCGCCAATTGTTTATTGTGTGTTAACCGGAGACAAGGCGCCTGGATAACAGGTGAGCTGAAGGAGACTGACCAGCACCATGGGAGCAGCACAGTGTCAATGTGATGTAGCTTTATGCACTGGACAGCTCGACACCAATCTATTACCATACACTGTCGTATTCATTTGAATTTTGTTCAAAATATATACTGCAATAATTGTATCTAGTAAGGCTGGAAATCAGTTGTCTATGTCGGTAAACCTCTTTGAACGTGTTTCTTTAAAAAACTAATTTTGCTAATACTAAAAAGTCCTTTGCCATTATTTGGATTTACAGTGTATTCAGACAAGGTTAATGTTATAATTTTCTTCTGACAGAGTCCTGTTTGAGCCTTCATAAAAGAAATGTGTCATGTCTGATTCCCAAGGCGGATGACAAGAAACGCTTGTTAGACCAGTCTCTCGTTGATGGTGAGTTGTATGTTTGTATTAAACAGAAAATAATGTTACAACAACACGGTTCATTTGTATACTATCCGAACACAACTTTCTGATTGGCAATGTGTTAAACTAATTTTCTTTCGACTATCCCATTAAGTGGAATTACACTATCTATCTTACATCTTTAATTGCAACCATGAAGATTTATTTTGGCCGTGCACTGTCTTGCCTCTGCAGATCTCACTGGGCGAAGGGATGTTTGTTAAAGCTATACTGTATATGACAAATGTTCTGTCATCTCGATGTAGATCATCCAGATCATGCTCTTAGATTAGATTAGATTAGCTTTATTAATCTCACAACAGGAGAAATTTACATTGGCATGGATAGAACACTCAGAATTGTGCAAGAGTCGGAAATGTGCAAACATGTTAATACAGGAAAAAAATATATATATTATATACAAAAGTGGCAATTTGAAGTGGCAGTAAGTGTCAATAGTAGTGTCCATAGTAGTGCAGGTTTTTTTTTTTTCAGTCTTTCAAGGCATGTTTATATTTTTTTATATTGCCTGATTGCCTGAATAGAGCATTCTTTTTGATGTGATGGAGCTGAAAAAATACATTCATTTGGAAACTAGTGATGTATGCAAACTGTAGCATAATCCAACATTTAGTTAAAGAGAACTACAACTCCTTTTGCTTCTATTGTCATATAAATTAATCTTAAATTTCTTCTTCAGTTCTTGAAGCCAGAATCCAGCAGCTCCAATCCAAAGGGGTTCTAGATGTCCAGCATGCCAAAAAAGTCCAATTTGTCTCCTCTCCCTCTTCGGGAAAAAACATGGGAAAACAGGCAAAAAGCCAATCTCAGGCAAAAGCAGAACAGCCCAAATCCAGCAAGCAATCCTCAAAGTCTCAGCCTAGTCGCTGGATGGAGAAACTCTCACAGGAAAAAACAAAGAAGCTTAAGAAATTGCAACATCTGCAGCTGAAAATCCAAAAGAAGACGAAGGACACTAAAGCGGGCAAAGGCAGTAAAATGCTTCCTGGGACGTCTTATAAAACCATAGCTCAAAAAAACGCTCCGTCCAAGAAGATAAATGCAAATCGTTCTAATCTGGATGTTGAAATTCAGTCCGAGATTGCTTCAACCTCAACTGGGGCTGTAGCCTTGTCACAAAAGTTATCAAAAAAGTTATCAAAAAAGCAAAAGTGTTTGGTCAATAAAACCTCGAATGAGGAAGTTTCCACTGACCCAGAAGAGGCACAAGCCAGAGCACTGGTGTTGGCGGAGGCTGAAGAGCTGGAGAAAAGACTGAACGAGCAGCTGAGGGAATGGACTTCTTCAAATGCAGCAGAGACCGCTGAGCCGGAGCAGAATGAGGGCACGTATGCAGCGGACATTCGAAACAGCATCCACTCTTACCTGGAGGCCTGTGTGTTCAATGGAGACATCGACCGCGCGCACTACTTCCTGCTTAGCCAACATCGTGTACGGAAAAGGCGGAGGCATCTCAACACGGACATCTATAACATCATGATGAGGGTCTGGGCCAAAAAGGTGAGACTTTTGTAAAAAAAAAAAAAAAGTTTAGTTGTCCTTTTAATAGTTGCTGTAAATAGCTTTTCACACTTCTACGTCAAGATGGAGGTGTTTCACTACAGAGGGATTTCACATTCTAAAACACTAAATGCCAAAGTCAATATTCTCAAGATCAAGTGGGTCCGTCTGTCAGTTGCTCTTCAGGTTTCAGCATGTACACACTGGTTAACTGTAGGAGACCTTAAATTCGGGGTTGCCTCTTCCAGACACAGAGCATCACAGGCTGGTGGGTCAGGACAAGTATTTTTGCAGAGCCGTGTTCCAAATATATAGCAGTAATTTCGAAACAAAACTGTTTAATGCCTTATGAAAACAACATTGTGACAGTTAGAGTGTAAGAGCTAAAAACAAGTAAAACTCCCAAAATCAATATTGTATTTTTGAGTACACTAAAGACAATACAAAAATTCTCTTGTCAAGATGATCTGTACTAAAGTTGAAGTTGAACTTTCAGTTAATGAGTGGCTTGTCTTTTTTCACAATGAAAGTGGCTCTAAAATGTGTGACGTTCCCCTATTGTGTTACATGGTAATATAATATTCAATAATGTAATGTAATGCAATATTCATTTCAAACTTCTTGTGTTCTTGTCCATCATCAGGGAACACTGAATAACATTGGTCGAATCTTTCTTCTGCTGGAAGAAGCGGGTCTCAAACCAAACCTGGGCTCCTACTGCGCGGCGTTAGAATGTATGGGACGCAGTTCAAGCTCACCACAAGTTATTGCCAGGTATGAATGCAACACTTGTTAAACTTGTGGTATATATGGAAGAAACCTGATTTCTCTCTTAGTAGTAGTAGTAGTAGTAGAATTCATTTCAAATGTTATGTAAAAAAAAAATGGTATAACCAATATGCAACAAAAAAAAACCCTAACCCTAACCAACTCTTTAAAAAATGTGCAAAATTGAAATTATCTTGCTACAATCTTCATTATGATAATATTGGTTCTGATGGAGCGCTTTTCAAAAACTCAAAGATGCTTCAACATGTTGTGTTATTGGCAGTAAAAAAAATGCTCAAGAAGAGGTGAAACTTTAATTGTGTGACACTAAATTATATCAAGTTTACTACTGGCTTGTTAGTAATCACTTGGTGAAGGGCAAATTGTAAGTGCCATTAGAAAGATATTTGGAAGAATTATCCGTTTTTGGAGATAAACTATTCATATGTAATGATTCTGTCAGACCAGCAGGGGGCCACCTTTCCTAACTTTTTTATTCCTGTGGATTCATGGTGGGCTCCTCAAAACCAAACCTTTGAGATTGTTTCAGATCATAAATTGTTTATTTTCCCCTAAAATATTTTAGCATGCATGTATGCTAGATTTTAATCTTATAAACTTGAGTTTTGTTTTGCTTTCCTTATTTAAAAAAAAATATTGTAACCGAATGACATGATGTTTTCTATCCCTATGAAAGTAAAGAGCTGTCTTGGTCTCACTCCCGTGTGAAATCAACTGCATAAAAACACTTGCATTATTATTGTAGCTGTAAATATTGTTTGAGCATTTATTATTTCACTGTATGTACTGTGTATTGCAGTCGCTAGTGGAGACACACTTACTTCCCTCTTCATGCACACGGGAAGATTTTCAAATTCAGATTTTTTGTTCTCTTGGTTCACACACTTTTTCATAAAAAAAAAAAAGCCATGATATGTAATGTACTATGAACTCTCTACACATCTCTCAACACCATTTCTGGTTTTACAGTTGTTTCCATAGCAACTTTAATGTGCTGATGCATGTAATATTTAATGATGTTTTTCACAAAGCTCCTGAATAAAAGACCAAGTGTTAATAAGGCTCACTAGAGGTCGGCGACAAGAGACTGGTGTAATTAAAATGTAACAGACTGACTGGGCCCCTCTGACACACTTGTGCTGCGTGCTTTAATATGTTTGTGCAAGTACATTCCTTCATCCAGAACTACACCCCACTTCTGCATCTAGGGCATCTTGACAAATTATGTCATAATAAAAGATGATGTACCACTGCAAGGGTACTGTACGCTGCAATGTTATGAAGGTATTAGCCAAAGCAATGCAGGTATGAGACAGAATTAGCATCCTTTTTCCTTGCGGTTCGTTCATTTTCTGACTCCGAGCTGACTCAAAGCCACAAAAGGCATTTTCATACTGGAGACTCTTGTTTTTGAAACGATGTGGGAAATGCTGGTGTGTTGTTAAGACCTGTGTCAGTTCTTCAACACAAGGAAAAGGGGCAAATAAAAAGGTTAAAAAAATAAAAATCCCAGGACATTGCATTGTCAGAAAGCTTATCATTCACATGAAGCAATTTCAATGTTTTCACCTCCAATTTTTTTACATATTTTTTAACAAAACTTTGGATTGAAGAGCATGTGCAACATCCTTCATTTTGCAAAGAATTGTCCCTTGTGTGACTTGGGTTTATTGTTGGGTCTTCATTGCTGTGTAAATTACAGCTATATTTGTCTGTGCTGTCCCCACTGGACACGCTTCGGCATAAAGACTAAATTAAATACAGTCAATTTGAGACTCACAGTGGGGTGTGTGGCGACTCAGGGTTATTGGGTGAAAAAGCCGCCTCAGCTCAGTGTGAATGAGCCTGTTGTGATTAAACTCTGCAAAAAATGAAACATTTTGGAATTGTCACAGTAATGCCCCTAACTATTTTGTTTTAATATATAACTTTAAATGATGTAATTCATTTGCAGGCAAAATTTTCTTTCAAAATGCAGAAAACTGTTCTGTTCCTGATGTCATCGTCTGAGGAGTCATGATAACAACATAACACATTTGAGAAAGGAGAATATGAATTGTACCCTAATATCCGTGGTTTCTAAGTTATTTACAGTTCATATCATTTCCCATTCACTTACTGCGAGAGATTATTCATCCACATTTACACCTACATGTCAGGAGCAGATTATTTACTGCTCAAATTTATTAGTTTGGAATACTATGTTTCTGGCAAAACATGGCCAGTACAGTTTTCTTGAAAATGTTTCTTACAGCTGCTTTCCCAACAGTGATTATAGGTAAAGCATTTCATCCTATGCTCCAACTGACTGAAGCATGTTTGACTGGGCAGTAATAGAATAAGCCTCCATTGATTGTTGTAAAATGATGCGTTCATGACACAGCAGACTTGAAAATGTCTATTGTTCTCGCACATGTCTCCCTCAAACACTACTTTCCCTCTTGCACTTACCTCTTGAAGTTTTTCCTTTGTAAGTGCTTCCTCTCCCACTGCTCCCTGCTCCCCTGTGAGCCGCTGAGCACTCACCAGGCTGATTATGCTCTATCATTCAACCTCTTTGCCCTTTTTGTTCATTTGGACCACACTGCCAGCACCCTCACTAATCCTGCTTTTGTTCAACGTTCTCTTTTGACTACAAAGTGAAGTCAACTCTACATGCGACAGTATCTTCTAGCACCTTCAGAACAATGTGCAATAATTAACTTAAAATGTTGATTGTTTTCGTCACAGAAATGCATTAATGATTACACCATACACAGCACAAAACCATTAACATCTGCTTAAACCAGGTGTCTCCAACATATATGACCCGGGAGCTACTAATAGCTCACAACCCCATTACTTGTAGCTCTGAAAAAGAATTCAGAAATTACTCAATTTTGCTAGATATTTCCAATGTTATAATTCACATGCATACAGCTATTGTAAACACATTGTAAATATGTGCTTCCCGTTACATGACTACTATTCTCTCCAACTCCCTTTATGGAAGGTCTGCAAAGTAGTAGTAATCACAATAGTTCAATAGTGTCTGCTCTGTATGGGTTCATTTCTAATGCAAACTACAGAATAGTTTCTTCATTACTTTCCTATTCACAGATTTGAAGGAATACATGAGGTTAAATAAATGTGTTGTGTAACATGAGACATGTGTCTCTTGGCACAGTCAGTGGTTTTGGGATGCTGCTGATCTCCTTTGCAGAGCCTGTATTTCTTAATGAATTATATAGTATTTACTTGTGTCTATTTCCTGAAACAATTTCCTCTGCACATTCATTCAGCTTGATGCTTCTGCAGAACTCTGCTTGTGTCTGATTAAAGAAGGTCTGCTGAGCCAGGGCTTCCACCTCTGCATAATTAGCACACTGTTATTTATAATTATTCTGAAAAGGAGTGCAAGGCAAAGTGGAGGTCTCTGATGATGAAGGGGTTTTTCACTAAACTCCAGTTTGTACTGTTTATCGGTAGACGGCAAGACAAGAAAAGATGGTTTAGCCAAAACTATACATTGCCTGTCTGACAATGTGTAGTTCAATCAGACCGGGAAGCTGAAATGTCTGTATCCTTCCTGACTTTGTAAAATCTGTCCCTTCGAACCATAGTTCAGGAGTGCGACTGATTTATTTTAATTAATCAGATGGCATGCCAGCGAAATCCCACATATGCAGACAGGTCAGAAGTCTGTTCAGCACGCTGGCTCTTATCTGTAATGCAAATCAAAGTGTCCCTAATTGGCTATTACGAATTCTGCCAATGAGTGACAATCACTATTATCCCATCATGAAATAGTTACAAATTGGCATGCATTTTTTTGTTAACATAGGGTAAGAGTTGAAACAAAATAAGAGTTGAAACAAAATAAGAGTAATGACAATAAGACAAGTACAATAAGACAGTACAAGGTTGGAAAAGGGGTTGGATGAAGGTAATTCTTGTATAATCCCAATCCCCTCCCACCCATTCAACACAAGACAAAACCATACCAGGCAATTCAAAAACTCACATACATTTACAGTAATCCTGAGACGACACCAAACAAGACACACACACGCACAGACAAGACAGAGGTCCAAACACTCTCTGACCTTACAACCTCTCTCCCAATTACTTCCTCTGTGTCACTCTTTCCTCCACATATTTCTGCAGTACTTCCAAAGAGTAACTTCACACACTGAGATTCACATTTATTCTAAGATTAGACACATATCAAACTATTTTACTACATTCCAGGTTTCACTTCTCCAACGCTGTTTGCTCTTATAAAGGTTCAGTAACGTATCTGTAGAAGTAGGTGGGGTAGACTATAAATGACCTTGGCAGGGCAATCCCTCTTTTGCCCAGGAGTGCTCATCACGCAGGAAGTTTCATTGTGAAACCACGGTCCTTTCTACTAGTGATGACGCCCTGATGTGTGTGTCACCATATCTCAACACCTGGGTTATATAGCGCCCTCCTGTGGTTTGAAAATGTGCAAAGCAGCCTATGCAGTGTCAACAAAAGCAAACACTTGTTTATTCAGGAAATTGAACTAGATTGTGATGCAAGGCTTTACTGCTTTGGCTTTACACAGGAAAGAAAACTGAGGAAATAATGCAAACATATAACAGCTGTTTTAATAAAGTTGCTGTCGAGTAATAAAGGACGCGTTTAACTCTACAAACATTTGTCCAAGTGTTTTTTTTTTTCAAAAATCAACCTTTCATGTTGAACAAAACCCTGATACAGCTCTGCACATGCATTTTTAAGAGCTTGATACGTTAAGTATGTGGGGTCTAATTTTGGAGCTCACTCCGTTTACAGCTCTAATTCCAGATCTCAAACGTCTGTTTTCAGATTTGAACATGAATTTCATTCATTCTTTCCTTTTACGCCTGCATGTTAAATTAATTTAAATTCTGAAAACTTCTCTCACAAACTATAAATGTGAAAGGTATAATTTGTACTTTATGAAGTCCAAGTAACCCACGAGAGGGGTCAGAGATGAAGCTGGGGAGATCTGCAATAGATACAAAGGTGCAATTAGTTTACTATGAAACACGTGTCAGCCACAACTTTTCTTGAGATTAATTTTTGTATTTTGAATCAATTAACAGAAGTATGAATTCTTTTACGAGCCTCAATTGTCATTTTTCAATTACATACATTTTCTTAATTTGTAGACATTTCGTTTTATAGACATTCTTGCACTTCAGTTAGTTTCTCCAGAAAAAAAAGTAAAAAAATCCATTTGGTTTTCTTTCTTTAATACTTATGTAAAAGTCTTGTTTGTGTTTGCAGGTGCCTGAAGCAGATGGAGGAAGGTGGCCTTTCTGTGGATGATTTGTTCAGTCATTGTCTGTTTCGACAAGATGAGAGAGACATGGTGCTGAAGTCTGTCCACGTCCTGCAGCCTGATTACCAGCCAAAGCTGCACTCAGAAGAAGCCCCGCACTACTCCTCTCTGGTGGAGGACTTCTACACACAGGTAATGGCCATGATAATGCACGTCCAATAGTTTGTTCCTCTAGTGATTATCTTCAGTTGAAGGTCTGGCTCCATGAAGGATGAACGAGAGCATTAGTGACAGTAGGCTAAAGACCCCTTTCAAAATGTCTCTCCTAAAGACTAGACCTTTCTCAAGGCGATGATAGACGATACACAACAGTACTCCCATGAATGGTTTCAAAATGTGTATTGTTCAATCAGGAGGATTCATACCTCTTTTGAAATACAAACTCTTAAGAATATGAACGCTGTACGGATCCATGTTTGGGAACCACTGATAGTCTCTACAGAGATTTGATCCATATTATCTGTCTTTCCTATACATGGTTTCAGAAAAAACAGTTATCATGCGGCTTAAACGTATTGAACTATGACACAGTCGCATGTCTTGATGAATGCTGTGAGCTCAGGACCAACTCACGACTTTGGGAAAGAGGTTCATATACAAACGCAGTCTAGCGTTACCCTTATAGAATTTGTGCCGTCTTGACTATCACCAGTAACAGGATGGGGCGCTTGTATGTGTGTCTGCTTTCCAAATAGGGAAATGTCCATGTGGTGTCCAATGGTGTTCTATAAGAGACCAGTTTGCTCAGATCAGGGAAAGGGAAAACTACTGTAACATGGTGCTTTGTGTGGAAACTGGAAAGCCTTTGGAGTATGTACAGTCCACTTGACGAATAGGTTTGTCAATTATTTGTTTGTTTATTTAATTTCAGGCATTTCACATTAAGCATTGGGCTCAAATCACCTCTTGTCCATCATAGTTTTCCACAAAAATAAATAATACATTGCTAAAATGCATAAAAGAAAAAAATAAACCAAAATAGGAAATTCATGTTCCTTCAATCATTCAGGAAAGAAGCAAGGAGCATCATAGAACATAACAATCCTCATAGAACTTGATCAAGCTTAAGTCAACCTAGAAACTCACACAAAACAAGAGCTTTCAGGATTGTGTGGCGTTTGTTGTCATGCGGATTATTTGCAGCTATGACCCCCACGAGTCAAAAGAGGAGCAATAAGACACCTCACTCAGTCTTGTGTTTGGCGTTTTTACACCACGCCATGAGTTGAAGCCGTCAGCAAGCTCCAACACGGCGTCTGAAGATTTGATTGTCACCCCTTCACAGCCAGCCACAGACACGCGCTGCCTCTGCCCTATTTATAGTATGCCAGCCCTGCTTTCTAATGGCTCCTGTGCTTTCCTTTCCAGTGTCTTCTCTCACCTCTCCCCCTGCTCTCCGCCCCCCACCACCACATTCAATCTCACATGATTCATTAACAGCTTTTTTTGTGCAATCGCGCTATTTTTAACCTCATCACACACTCCATATTCTTTGGACCTGACATGTTCTGAGTTGTCTTTTTGTAGGTCTTGGGCTGGTGGTGCAAGGAAAGGAGTGGGCTTGTGTTTTGTAGATAAAGTTCAGCCTAAATCACGTCAAGCATACTTGCACTATTACTCATGCATGTGATTGGAGAAACTGGAGAAGCTACTGCGCAGTGAACTAACATTTTGGCTGATTTATTTGCATAAGGCTGTCCAAAGAACTGGTCTTCAAGATGACTAAGGCTGCCAGATATCTCTAGACAACAGATAAGACGCTAATTAGAATACATTAGTCGTTGTGAGAGAAAATGTATTAGGATGCAGTTTGTATAATGCAGTTTGATCAAGCTGCAACTGTCGCTGGAGATGCACTTGGTCCTGTATTATTTGACAGCTGTGATTCCAACAGACATTTCACCCAGATGTCACTGACTGACGTGCTGCAAAATGTCTTATCACAAAAAAAGGGCAGCATTATGGTACATTGGTTTGCACTCATGCTCCACCGCAAGAAGGTCCTGGGTTTGATTCCACCGTCAGACTGGCCTTTCTCTGTTGATTTTGTGTCAGCGTAGGTTTCCTCCAGGTGCTCCGGTTAGTTTAGTGTGAGTGTGACTGTAGGACAACAAATTGAAATGATCCCAAGGCTACAATCTGGTGTATTTGCGACACTGCTGTTCATTAATATATACTGTCACATCCAAATGCATATATAAATAGTAGTGCTGTCCAACGATTAACATATTTAATCGCGATTAATCGCAAATTAGTCACACATTTGTATCTATTCTTTATGTCCCTTGAATTATCATTTTAATACTACTAAAAAGT
>JAPMNZ010857306.1:0-14785 GCA_029875035.1 Pomatoschistus microps
GGTTATTTTATGTGATTTGGCTTATTTAGTATTTGTGAAGTGAAGAAAGTAAATGATAATAAAGTAAGAATATAACAAATGAATTCTAGATCTTTGTTTCAATAATAGTAAAAAATAGTTTCCTCTAAACATTGGTGCTGTCTGTGGTGCAGCAGCAGATGGACAGGCCTGGGGGGCAGAGGTCAGGTCAGGTGAGTGTTTTTGAAGACACCTCCTGCTCTTTTCACGTCAGCGCCCTCGAGACAAATGTGACATCCAGTAACCAGCGTCTGTGTTCTCTGAGAAACCTGACCAATACTGCTGCAATACTAGTTTCCTATATTGTAAGAATCACAGACGTCCAGCAACATGTGTCTGAGCATCTGCTGTGGAAGTCCAGTGGAGTTATTATTGTAGAAATAGGTCCAAAGGAAATTCACATATATCACCTCAGCATTATTGTGTGTCTAATTTCTCTAACCATTTCAGTCTTTTTTTTCCCATGCACATTGGTCATCTGCCCCCTATGGACCAATAGCTCTGATGTGTTTGTTATGATTGCATTTTCTACTGTATGTTATAACCGTTTGATTCTCTGATCTGTTGTTGAATAATTGACAATGTTGTAAAGATTACTGCTGTTGTGATTTAGGGTTATACACAAATACATAGAATTGAATCAAATTTTCGTAGCCCTCAGTCCTGCTCCTGCCCCTCAGCACGGTGTCCTCTACAGCTGTATTTTTCAATGTATGCATAGCTTTTGACAGCTGCAGCAGCGCTCATACCAAACAATTACACAAATGTATAAAGTGCGTGGTGAGGGTTTTTCATTTTTGGGTTTCATTAACCTGGCCTGTTGGGGGCGAATGAGCAGAGATGGGACAACTCAGTTTTGCTCCCTTTGAAAACCATGTAAATTGTGTCTGTTTTGGAGTCAAAAGGCTCTCATCTGTGCGGTGTACGGTTGTTGTAACAGTCTTAATCAGGAGGGGGACACTCAATTCTAAGGGAGTACTAAAAAATATTTCTCAAAAGAAGAATTTGCTGCGTTTAATTCCTGTGGCCTGCAGGGGGCGCTTATCTGGCAAAGCTTTGATCCACCTCGCCCCTCACTGTAGTGATTTTTTTCAAAGTGTCCTCCTTTACATGAGACCACAGTTGGAACACCGAAGAAACTCTTTTCTTTCTCTCTATTCGTTGATACAACCGTACACCGCACAAAAAGATGGCATTTTGACAGCGCTTCTTCTTCTACTATATCTCCGTGTATAAACCCGGCAGACTGCGCCGCTAGGGTGCGTCACGTTCTGTCCCACGTTTGTTATTCGCGCCACTGCCCTGACATCATATGAAACCCAAGAATAGCCTTAAAACATACAGCTGCTTTCGCTTGTTGTAGGTTATTTATAGAACGTAACTGCCTCAATAAACGAGGGACCACTGTAATGCAATTCATTCTCCACTATGTATTTAAGTCAATTAAACTTTACTTTATCCCTCAGAATTTTGTCACATACGCTTTACTCCTAATTGACAATAAATATGAAAACAAATACAATTTTACTATATTTTTTGGTGAATTGTGAATAATCAAATAAATGGCTTCGCTTCTTCCCATAATAATCGTAACATCCGATACCACAACTTTCCTGGTGGACTCTTTTCCCTTGGGAGGACTGGGAAACATACCTCACCTTACCTCGAGTCCATTTGGCCCCTGAGGTCCTCTAGTTTTACGGCTGCGGCGCATTGAGGGGCTTGGTCAGGTTTCAGCGCAGACCTGAAGTCACAGTTGGCACAAGGCCACAGAGAAATGTGGCCAGGCTTTTAACGGCAGCAGACACAGGACACATCAGTAAATTGTCCTGTCTAATGTCATACGTATGTGCAGTATGGAGCCTTGAAAGCCTCGTTACATGATGGACTGTAATCCGCCTCGACAAAGGGATTGATATCATGATGAGATTCAAGATTTTTTTCAATATGAATTTGTCTTGGACCAAATTGACTTGTTGCTGTTCGATAAACCACTTGTTTGTCAAATGGTCCATCTTTGGTTCGTCTATACCAGACTATAGGTAATAACATCGCTAACCTACTATTGACTGTTATAGAAGAACCAAATACTTTTAATTTGTCAATTACTGTCTGTTGAAAGAAAGAATGTAGAGGCTTTTGAAGAGGGTAAAGATCAGAAAATAATGACCAACTTAGTTTTGGCTTTCACAACATCTCTCAAAGCTTTCTTGGCCTGAATCATGTCCAGTTAGAACCCTTTCAAATGAATGTGCCAAAAAGGCTCTATATATGATTTGCACAAGTGTAAATGTGTCCCTGAGCACTGATCCACTGCAGGTCACTTGAAGTAAAAGAGGATGAAAAGCTGTAAATTGTATTTTTGTTTTGTACAATGCAGCTTCATATTTTGACTCAAATTAACTCCATTGATTTTGAAATGATCTCATATTAGCAAAAACTGTGAGTACCTCTCACCTCTCAGTTTACTTCACTCTAAACAAGGTGTTTGGCCAAAAAGTAATTGGAAGCAGCCAATATTAAACTTTTCCTGGTAGAGATTAGCCACCTGTTTTTCTCACTGATGAAGTTATAGAGTTGCTTGTGATACACACCAAACTAGTGATATCACAGATGCTAAAATTACAAACTCAATTCTGATACTAGAACATAGACATGATACTATTTCTTTACTGGGTGATCATTTTTAATAATATTTGTTTAGACAATGAGCTATGTTTCATTTTTATGTTTAGGTAGATCAAAATCATTCCAAAACAAAGCATACGGTAATATACACATTATCAACAACAAGATGTAAGGATAGTGCCAGGTTGGAAATCATGTGAAAATATACATTAGAGCATTCTATTCAAAAACTGTAATCTTTTCATTTTGAATTGCATCTGCACTTTTACGTGTCCCCAGATAACAGGTCGACATTTCTGAACAAAAGTTTAAAGTCTAGTTAAAGTTAGCAAATAAAGAAAAAATTGGAAATGATGTTCATAATATTTATGTTTTACAATTTTCAAGCAGAGGTATTACTCTGTTGTAAACAAAAATCACAAACAAAACAGCACATTTATGCCACAAGTGAAAGCAGACGCATAAATAAGTCGTCATACGTTACACACAGTTTCTAAACTCCAGCAGGTAGATTCCATCAGTAGTCAGTTCTGAGGAGCTACATGTGTCACAGGAAGATTCTGGCCACAACAGTTGGATTGTAATCATATTGACTTTATTAGACCACTAAGACTGCAGATTACATACAATCCCTTTTAAACACTTTCCTTCTCTGTCGTTTCTCACAGTGTCTTGTGGGGTCTGTGCGCGCCCCGGCCTCTGACAGTAAACATGATCCTAGCGGCGCGGCGCTCATGCTAGCTCCGTGTTAACACTAAGTCTGTCAATGACCATCACGCTCCTTCAAAGGATGATAGCTCTCTAAAGTGCGCTCTCTCAGTCGCTGCCATTTTCCACTTGACTGGTCCCACACACGAGGGAGGACCGGCCGCCCCGAGCAGCTGTGCCAGACTGGTCACCGAGGGGGGAGAGGGGGGAGAGGAGATGAATGGGCCGCGTGGAAGGGGAGGGTGCTAATGGCCAACAGGGAGGGGCATCTGTATGCAAGAGGTGTGTTGAGCTTTCCACTAAAATATACCCTTTGCTTCGCCCTCCAAAACACTCCTCATAATCACTGTTACTGAGCAGGCCTGTCATTTCAGCCCTCTTATCCATTTATTTCATCTACTCTAAAGAGGTAACACTGCAGCTAATCATTCAGGGATACTGTGCACTGCAAAAATATACACTTACTAAAGACCAGTGTTTTTCTGCCACACAGTTACCATTTGTTGATTTTTACAGCCCTACTACCTGCAAAAACATGACCAAATCAGACTCTTAAGGTAGTTTCTCGCTTTAACACATTTTATATGAACGGCTATGATAAGAATAATATTATTATTCATTGTATATACTATTTATGTATACTGTATTTATCATTCATTCAATTTATATATAATTCTTCTTGTAAGACAATGGGATATCTTTAATATAGAGCAATAGTATTCAAGTACTTACTAATATTGGAAATAAAAGTGCTTACATTGTCAGGTCTGATTTTGTTTTTTAGCTTGTTACTTGTCAATATGAATTGTTGAGTGGTGTAAGGACAGGTGCATTTTTTTAAAAAGGAAAAGAAAATTATGTCAACAAGCGAAAATGTATTTCAATCATATATATAATAATTATTGAAATGTATGTATGCAGATTCAATTGAATGATTTGTGTAGTAGTTAAAGAGCCACCTTGTGCTATCACCATCTTTAACCACTGCATACATTAATCTATTGAATCTGTGCTACTAAATCAAAACATTCAAAATATTTCACTAAAGTTTGTAGCTTGTAAAGAGCTTCTGTTCTTGTCAAGATTGCAACTGCATCAAATCAGAGCCTGTTATGTGGTGTCTGTTGAATGTGCTCTTAAATCAGACACATCCTCTGCAGTGAGGACCAGAGTGGCAGACTGATATTGTGAAGAGAGTTTGATGAGTGATAATTCGTCTGGTGTCTGTTTACTGTGGCCATATGGGCTTTGTGTCAACACTCCAGGTCTGCTCCAGGCTCGCAGGACGGGGCCCACACTGCATTTTCATAAATCACTGCTGACATCACATCAAGGTTATGTGCATGGCATTGTGGGGGCGGCAGATTGCCTTCGCTTTGACGATGCAGTGGAGCTTGAGTGAGTTTGGATTTGTTTAGAAGCTGCACAGAGGGAAAAAACTGCTTATACATGAAATAAGAAATGAGCTGCATTTATACTTGATTCAAAGACTAACTGCAAAATGACTCTCTCTGAGACACTGATACTTTTTAGAACAACTGAACTACACTGCCTGTGTAGCCCAAGCCCAGCCCTGCCCCACCCTCAGTGAGGAGATAATAATTAGCTCTCTACACTGGGGTAACAAGTGTGCACCCCCTTCCTGCTGCGTCGCGCTGTAATTGGTCCCCTCATGTGGCACCGGCGGCCCCAGAACAAAGGTTCCCAGAGGGAGAATCTGTGCTGACCCATGCTGAACCCTGCACAACAATGACAGGCAGGAAACATTTACATATGCTGACAGACTCGTCTCCTCCGTGCTGGAGTGCTCGCTACTTCATTAAAGCTACATCAATACCTGCTGATAGAAAATGAGGAGTGGGCCTGTGCGCATCACTGTCTGACTCACACACAGCCCAATGACAACGTCCCGTCACATCCAATTTCTAATAAATGGACAGCATTTATTAAATGGGCCGAGTGTGATGGAGGGAGGCGGTGAGAGGCTGTCGAGCTGTCTGTGAAATGTCTGCATGCATCAGCAATTGGTTTACCCACAAGCTGTTCACCTGCAAATCAGCTGCCAAAATATGTCAAACCTACCCTGCACAGGAAACATAAAAGCATCTGAACAAAAAAATGTATACAATCTTTTATTGACTCCAAAACAGTCGAATCACATGCCTTTGTCATTTCAATGTTAACCCTCCACACTGTGCGACCCATCTGAATGAAGTCCAAATACAGACAGGTGATATTTCTGTCGATTCAGCAGCTGTGCTCCACGCTGCTGTGAATGAGCTCGTCCCGATGGGAGAGGGAGACACTGCTG
This sequence comes from Pomatoschistus microps, assembly GCA_029875035.1. NCBI lineage: Eukaryota > Metazoa > Chordata > Actinopteri > Gobiiformes > Gobiidae > Pomatoschistus > Pomatoschistus microps. Next base: position 5,666 of record JAPMNZ010857306.1, read on the forward strand.
CTCATTTCACTGTGAGGGGCTGAGGGCGGGGGCACGGGGATAGCTGCAAAAAAACATAATTTGCATTTATTTAACTGATCTGAAATCCAAATATATTACTGTAAAGTCTTGATTGGTTTTGATTAGGACCAAGTTTGCTCTGGGTTTTTACTGCCATGTCTCTTGTCATTATTGCTTTTTTATTTGTCAACAAGTCAGCAAATATCCGCGTAATTATTTTTTTATCAGCTTAGTATTTCAAGAAAACAATTTTTTGCAATGGGCTTGAACAAAATGAATGATGTCTGCTCTTTTTATACTTGATATGAAACCAGTCAAAATCGCACATATCATTCTTCAACATGCAAGCAAGCAAACATGAATCCTACTAAAATAATTTGATCAATTATCACAGCTAAGGTTTATAAAAGTTGACTTTATACAAATATCTCAATATATCACCAACAATATGAAACAGGATTGCAAATACATAGAGGGTTGTTGACATGAGAGCATAAGAAAATAAAAATCTTCCAAATCAAATAGCTGATATTGTTGTTATATATCAGCTGTGGGTGGGGTCGAGTAGATAGTGGCATATGGGGGGGTCCTGGCAGATGGACCCCTCCGTGCTGTAGAGCAGTCTTCACATGGCACAGACACCGCAGGATCTCGCAGGGGCCGCACACACATCCAGGTGACCAGCTGGAGCAGCGAGAGGGCCATCTGACACTCCGGAGAATGATACGCACGTCTCTGTAGCTTTGTTTTGTCAATACGCTCGCACAAAAGGCCCAAGCCAATCAGCGACAGAGCTAATGAAGCTTAGAGAGAAGGGCCTCTGCTTTGGTGTGAATATTCAAGGGTATTGGCTTGTTATAGTCAAGGCAAAAAATGCATTGGTAAATTGACGAAATTATGAGAATAGTTATAGTCTTATCTTGGGATTGTTTTGGTGAGTTAGTATTTCTTTGGCTATTTTTAATCTGAATTATTTTTGATTCAAGGTGGATCTACTATTGAATAAGGTCTATTGATGTTGTTAGTCCTAGACCACACAAAGGATTCAACTGTGCTGTGCAGGCATTTTGGCACGAATTAAACTTTTGTGTTGATGTTTACTGTGACAAATTTTTCAATAAGGAAAAGGAAATAATTGTATTATTTCAAATCTGTTTATCCAGGATGTCATAGGTAAAGCCATGCATATCCTTTTGCGTTATATAGTTGGAATTTCACTTTTTCTTTATTGGCACGTTTTTTTCATAATATCATTGTAATATTGTGTATAAGCTGCTGTTGAAAAGGAATTTCTCCTGTTAAATTGCATCTTGAAAGCTGCTTACTAACTACTCTGGTATTTCTAAGTCATATTGTATATATATATATCTTATGGGGAGAATGTCTATGCAATCAAAGTCCAAAATGTCCCAATAATATATCATCCTTGTGTGGTTCTTGAATGTCCTGTTGTCACTCAAAACACACTCCAGTGATGTCTAAGCCTGTTACACATTGCAATGTAGACTCAACAAATCCAAGTGAGAAAGTCCCATCTGTGTCAGCGGTGCTCTGATGCGGCCCACAGGCGACTCCAGGCTAATTGTGGGCTCCATTTGTTTCTGAAATCTTATTGTTTTACTCAGTGTCGAGGTCAGGAGAGCTCCCAAGTGACCAGCGGCCAGAGACACAGCCTGTGACCCCCGCAGAGCAGATTACAGCCCCCCCCCTCTGCCAAAAGACAGACTGTTTGTGTTGTTCTGAATCAAAGTCATAGATTCACATGTTCATACCGTAAGAACTGCACATACATTAGTTTAAACACTTAATATCGATGATAAGAAGATACCTATTACTTTTAATATGATTATTTATTATGGTTCTTAATTAAGAACCATTATCAGAAATGAGTTCTTCAGTCAAGTGAACATTTCTTTTGTTTTCTTAAAAAAAAAAAAAAAAAACATACCTAATGTTGTTTGGTGTATGTATGTCCCAGGTCCAGAGCAGGAGCCCTTCAGAGGGGGGTCCCACAGTCTGCGTGGTCTGTGATGCTGCATGAGTGATGTGGATGATGGGGATTCAAACAGACATCATATTTGTTCATTGTCTGAGTTTGGGCTCGCTTCTCATGGCTTCTTCTCCTCACTTTTTATCTTTAATCATAATTTTGTTACTTCAAACTTACTTGAAAGAACATATTCATTATGGTTTATAAATTTGCTTTAATTAATGTTCGCAAATGTCACTAGTGTAGATTTGTATTCCGACAGTGTTGACACATTAATGACAATGACATTTCTCTGCCAGTGCAGACCTGCAGTTTCATCTGGATTCTGTCTTGCTTTGATCCTGGTGGAACAATTCATTATATTTTATGGCTGGCTAAGAATCAGGAGTATTTATTTTATCGAGCTGATTTATGACAAAACTTTTCAAGCTGACAAATTATACAGAAAAATATTTATTAAATAACAAAAAAGACGTAATTAGTTAAATAAATGAAAACAGTATACTTTCAGTCTTGGTGGTCATTCTTCAAGTGCTTTGTGCTGGAGGCTGCAGGGTCTGACAGTCATTGGAATTCGATGCACTTCTGCCATCTAGTGGATAAAGTTAGACATTGAAGTTGCCATTTCTTTTCCTGCTGAGGAGACTCTTTGAAGTTGTTTGTAACAAAATGATCTCTTCGCAGGTGTCATGAAGGACATTGGGAATTGCAGAAGTCTCCGGACTGGAAAAGTCTCAAGACATTCACCAGAGGGAACATGGTGACTGAGCCCAGCAGAGAGCCCATCTGAGCAGCCAGCCCACACCACACCAGGGCACTGTGGCTGTGGTCCCTGAGGATCACCCCCACCATCACTTTGACATAAGACAGAGTCCCAGTGAAGCACAGCCACGACAGCACCTGCCACACAGGTTAGAACATGAACTCAACACTTGTGCTCATATGAAACTGGATCATAGCAAAGTCTGCTAATACTTACTATGAGGACTTCTCCCAACATGGTGCCCTGAAGCAGAGGGCATGGACTCATGGCAGCCATGACCATGTTGTAGCTCCCAAATCCAGTTCCCAGTAAAGTCAGTGCTCCCAGAAACATCGGAGATCTGAAAACACAACCGTTAACATGAATATGAGCTCACTAAATCGGCCCTTGCCATAGGTAGCAGTGATTACCTGTTTTGGACAAACATAGCCACAGTGCAGGCCAGAGGATTAGCCACAGAGGAGAGTGCAGCGGACAGGTGGTAGGCCAGGTTTCCATACGGCATACAGGAGTAGGTCTGCACTGAGGGCAGCACACCATTGGTGGCACCGTTCACCCAAACCACCATACAGTAAATAAACCAGAGCTGAGTCATGGACTTTTTAGGGTGGGCCTGAGAGGGACCCTCACTCCCATCGCTTTGACTACCTTCCCGTTGCATATCTTCCCCAGGGTTATCCAGACCTGAACAGACTGACGACACTGAAGTTCCTGGCACCAGGTTTTCTGTAGACATCTCCAATGTCCGCGGGAGTTTATTGAGGGCAACAAATGCAGCCATGCTGATGCACATCATGAGAGCTAAAAAAATGAAAAACACCTCCGTGGAGAAATGTGGGGGGAGATACTGTGTTTGAAAAGACCACATATCCTCAGTGTTCGAGTAGTTTCCTGTAGTTTGAGTGGCGTTTACACATTTGGCTATTCCCACACCTTGAGCCAGTGCAATCACACCAGGAATAAAACCACTGAGACCCTCCCCAATGAAGTATGTCGTGATGTATTTAGCTGGAAGCTGCATCATGAAAGGCAAAAAGGTGACGGAGGATGTGCAGTCCACTAGAGCCAAGAAGAAGGTGATGATAAAGAAGGCAGTGCTGTGAGGCGCCCCCCCGATGAGGCTGGTCCTGTCCCAGAAGAGAGCGAGCAGCAGGCAGGAGACCACTCCCACACAGAGGATGGAGTAAATGACCACACGCTCCTTCTGCCGACCAGGACACAGTTTGTACATGAGCGTAACCAGCAGTGGGCCCAGGTTTGCCAGCTGAATAATGACAGTGAGGTAAGAGGGCAGGTCCCAGCCCTCCGGCAGAGTGTTCACAATGAGTGGCAGCTCCACCCAAAGACCATTCACGGCCACCCACGAGCCCAGGCCGAAGCCACAGGCCAGCAGGTGCACCAAGACAGACATGACCGAGTCTAGACGAGTGTGAGGGCAATCAGATCTGCAGAAGAGAAATGTGTCAATCAAACTACTCAAAACACTATTGCTAAAATAGTTCAAGTTACAGGTTTTGTGTATTCATTTGTTTTCATTTGACAAACATTAGCTGTTCAGACACAGGTATTCTTCCTGGAGTAAAGATGTTTTAACCAGACAATCTCCAAATGACTCAATTGAAACAATTTAATAATGTAAACGGGTTCATTAGTGTGATTGCCAGTGTTTGCTTGGTGAATATATTGTCCTTAATAAATCATGTATTTGTTGTTTACATGTATTGCTTATCTCTTCCTGTAATTAAGTGTTTCCCAACACAGGCTCCATGGATCAAATTAATGTAACTGGAATAACAAAGTGTATAGCCACAATCTCGTGGTGGTGTAACTTTGTTATCACAAAGTTCAACTTGTTACAAATGACTGACCTACAAACAGGGACAGCTCAGATTATGTGTGCCAAAGGTCTACACTAGCCCTGACCCAAAGACGAGGCATAAAGGAACATAAAACATATTTTTGATTAAGTGATTCAGACTGTCTAAAATATGTTGTAGATTACTAAAAATAAAAACCGTATTCAGATTTGGAGTGTGTTACATATCCAATGAAAACAGGGTCACAGAGTTATATTTAGGACCAGTCTGGTGTAGATGCCATGTATAACAGCAGCGAGTCACATACCATAGTGAAAACAGTTATTCCATTGCTCTAATATCGCTCCTTTAAGCTTCCTATAGACTAACCCTAACCCATAGACAAGCACGAATACTTACAACTGTGTCTGCTCCCCGAAGGCTGAGGCTTGTCCCCTCACTCTCTCAGATGGGGATCTTATGGTCCTTAGGTGGTCCAGAGTCCACCGCAGTGGTTCTCCAGCTCCATTGGACAAGACTACATGGGAAAATCCACTCCTCTTCCTCCTCCTCCTCTTCCATTCTGTTAATTAGGTCAGTGCTGAAACACTCCCAGGTGCTCTTGACATTTTGGCACACTCATGCATTTACTTCCACAGCAGAAAATAAAATGTGCCGTTTAATTGAGTTGGCAGCCCTCCCTCTACCGGCCGCAGGGTAATAGCACAGCGTGTGGCTCTATTAGTGAACTAACCCGTGACTTTTACTCAGAGGTCGCAAACAAGGACACAAACAACGTTGCAAAAGCACTCACTTCTTCATTTCGCAACAGTCGCAACAGTTATTTAAGCACTTTACGAAAGCCGTTTTACCACTATTATATATATAAAATGTTATAGGGTTCTGTTGACCCACATTTGGTCAAATCTGAACTTTTCACTGTATTAATATTAACAGTTATACGGGGAGAAGCTATGTGTGAGTTAGATCATAGTTTCCAAGAAGCATGGTCTTTTCCGGTTTGTATCAGGGCAGAGATACGTAATGCAACATGGTTTTTGCTTACATAAGAATGTGTTGACTTTGCTACTGAAGAAGTAGGATTAATTATTGTTGATATTTGATGAGGATTGGCTCCTCTGTACAGTAGCTATAGTTAAAAGGTAAATTAAAGTGTTGTATCCAACTCACAATAGTTTTTTATCAAAGTTCACTATCATTTTCAAAGCCATAGCAATACTACATTTGGAATATTACTATTATATGCACAATGTTAAGGATATTATCACGTGGAACAGTACCGTGGAAGAGTATCAACATTTTCTCTTGACTTTTTCATATTTAATTTAGATTCTTCCCTGGGTCTGTAAGAAATTAGAAATTTTTGGCCAATTGTTGTATTTCATAAACAACCTTCTGAGGACAATAGGGAAGTTGCATATAAAGATGCAATTTATTTATCCCCTTAGGGCAATTCATCCACTATCGCAGGTGGCGGCGGAGACCATGTCAGTTAACTCTTTGTTGCGAGTTGATCTATATTTTGGCCTCTTCAATGTTAACGGGCATGATGTTGCAGAGGGACCAGCAGTTGCTATTTTATAGACAAATGCATTAAATCTTATCTACCTAAGTGGGGCCTGGCAGAAAATAATTGAAGCATGAATGTTAAAGGCAAAACAAATGCATTTGATTTGGAATTTTGCATTAGCCTAACGCATGTCACTCATTTGGGTTGTCAATTTCAATGGTGAAATAGTTAAAAGCTGAAATATCCCTCTCAGTTCCTGATTCACCTGTAAGTAACATTGTGTATTATTGTGATTGGAAAACCTGCACTGATGCATTAGTTCACCATCTATTCCATCAAGCTTGGAGTACAACTTCACTGTAATTATACAAAAGACACAATCACACAGGGGAACACTCAATAAGTTTATTTATGTTTTTGTACAATCAGATTTAACAAATAAAAAAAAAAAAAAGTACAGTATCTGAATGGTCACATCTGATGGGGACAAAGGAAAGGCCATCGACAGACATAGGGCAGCGGCTGGAATGAACTCAGTAACTTCATGTGTGTATGAGAGACATGATGCTTAGACGGAGGAACAAACAGAATTGGGAACAAGGGTTATGGGTAAAGTACGGGCTTGTATGGGTGGGAGGGGGAGGGGGGTCAGTTGGAGTAGATCTGTCCCTCCGGAGGTTGGGGCAGCTTCATGTTCTCCTTACACGTCATATGTCGTCTGAGCTCCTGTAACACCATCCGAATACTGTTGGAGTTCTGCCACTTTGTCAAAGTTGAGACTGCTCGCAAGTCGACCTACAGCAAGACAAACATGAATGAATGAGTGGTCACATTTATCTGCATAGACTTGGTACTTTGGGTTTACCAAAATAACCATTTTATAACAGTTCCCACTTATTCACACACACACAGTTGGTGCAAGTAATTCTCCTGCACCTCCAGTTTTACCTTGATTTTGATGTTACATTGACGTTATTAATCAAACAACTGACCAACTAAACATTAATTCATTAATTTATTCTCATCACATGTGACATTTTAATTTAAGGTTATAACAGCTGCTTATAATTTTTGGCACCTTGTGATGACACAGCATAAAAAGGCACAAAAAATGGAGTAAATTCTCAGTAAATACATTAGTTTTGTCAATTCACTTTCGATTTGTAATGGGCATTTAAAACATTCTGAATATATAATAACCATCATAGGTAAGGACTGTATAGCAGACATGTGACATTGGTATTCATTTAAGTAAATTATATGACTTCTCTTAACCAGTTCAGTTCTCAAAATGCTTTACAATCTTAAAACAATACATTTACGAGATGTACAAAAACTCTGTTTCATAAATGTTCTCCTTGAGTTAAAAGCCAGTGCAAAGTTCAAAACAAACCACAGATGAGTTTGGGAGCAACCACAGAAAAACCCCTGTGGAGCAGGTCAGCTGAACTCACAACTTTGATTTTGCAGAGTAAGCATTTCAGACACACATTGCCTTGTGGAAGTAACAATACAGCTTGAACTTCTGGACATTTTTTAAAGTTACATTTTATTTTTGACAAAGAAACAAACGACCTGAAGTGAAAGAAATTATACATGATTTTGTTTATTTAAAAAGAGAACCATTAAGTGGGGTTTGGATAAGTAATCATACAGAGTTAATACGGTGTGGAATCTCCAGCGCCAGAAGATTTTTGTCCAATAATGACACTCTTTCCTGTCCCTGCTGAAGAAAAGAAGCCCCACAGCATGATGCCTCCACCCCCAATTATGACAATGGAATGGGGTTATTTCATTTAGGCCAAAAAGTCTTATTTATTTACGTCACATCTGACCAGAGAACCTTCATCCACATGTGTTGCACGCTTTGCTTCTTGCAGCTTTATTTCAACACTGGCTTTTCATTTACCACTGAAATCCAGTGTTGGACTGATATTTGCAAAGTACAGATTGTTTTTTTCCTTTTTTTTGCTGAAATCTCCAGGGGGTTTATGTTTGTTTGTTAATAATTGAAAAATCATAAATAAATAATTGGAGAAAAAAAAAAGTACAGATTCCCCCAGGTGAGATGTGGGGGATCTGTTACCAGTGTCCGGTGTCATTAGGAATGTAAAGGCAATTCAAAAAATTCATGTTTATATTTTTAAAAACAAAAATCATGCATCATTTTGCTTTGACTTCAGTCATCTTGTGTGTGAACATTTGTTAATAAAAATAAAACATAAAATAAGCCCTTTATTGTTGTAAACATGACAAAATGTGCAAAGGTTCAAGATGTGTCAGTACTTGAGAGGCACTGTACATGGAGAAACTTTAAAAATAGTCGAGTCAGCATTTTTTGCAGCAGCTTTAAGTAATCTGTTAAATAATCTAGACCTTGACATGAAGCATTTTAACTGTTCTGTCTTTACAACCAGTTTCACTGAGATACAGACTGTAAAGGACATAAGCCACTAATGGGAGTTTCCTTTTCATAATATTGAAAGACTGCAGAGATACGTACCATGCCATTGGATTTGTTAACGCCATTCAAGTTTATCTGTGTGACAAATCTGACAAACGGAGGGGACTCTGGGTATCCGGGCCCACACTCCACCTTCAGATTGTACATGCGGTTTTCATAACTCGTCTGAAGACAAGAGCAGACACAAAGGCAAGTAAGAGACTTGAAAAACACATGGAGACTGGTTAAGGAGGAACAGGAGTGGTGACGCTCGTTTGTCATGTTACACTGTATACATCTGTCATATCAGCAAAAATATTTAGTCCAGTCCAAGTGCTGTCCAGACTCTGAAACACAATTTGAAGCTTGGTCCCAGAGAAAAACATGCATACATTATTACAGGGGTTCCCAAAGTTTTTAGCCCGCGACCCCCATCATACATGCGCTGCTCCCCCGCGACCCCCCACCTCAACAGCCCCTCCCCTCACATGAAATGAGCACGTATTTCCTTGATTCGGAGAAACGCTTTATAGAGACCCGCGCCACTACTGAGCTGCACTGTCCAGCCCAAAATAAGAGCCTTGCGTATTTTTACTC
>JAPMNZ010857375.1:0-12565 GCA_029875035.1 Pomatoschistus microps
AACCTACAGTATCCAAAAAAACTGAGGAGATGGTTTATTGCATCTATATAACAATACTATGTGTATCTAATTACTTTGGAAAAGGTGCCAATGCATCAGTAGTCCTTTACTGAAGTCCATCTGGTCATAAATCGGTCTTCAATTTTAGAAATGGCTAAAAATCTTGCATTCCAGTTTTTATCTTTACATCTTCATTTCTCACAACGTGATGAGTTCCTAAGCCCTTTCCCCAACTTTCAGAGAAAAGTTTGACCGTCATGGTGCAATAAAAGGTTGCCTTGTAGAGCTGCTTTTGTATATATCTGCAACAGGGAAAAATCCTGAAAAAGTTCAGCAGAAAATTTATTTTTAGTACATTATCAAAACAGGGCTCTTTCAAACTCCGGCTACACCGCAGGATGAGTCCACAGGTGGCAGAGGAGCCCAGCTGAGCATTGACCATACAACCAGCTCCATGGACAATAATCAATAATTGCCATTGAGCCAGCCTGTAATAAGACCTTTCTGCAATCCTCTAATGACAAAGTCTCTAAAGTGTCTTCTTCCATTATCTCATGGCCAAACTGAGATGCTGGTTTGATACCAACTCTCCCAGCATGTATTACACACACAATTAGCTTTCATCTAACTCGCTTACGACATGTTTTAGACAGGCAAGAACACGGCTTATGTTATGCCCATTTGAACCAGTCTTATCGCTTCAGACTCGGCAGCCGCACTGGGAACACTTAGAGATCAATGTGAAAGATTAAAGTTGGATTTTAATTGGTTGAGATTTAGGCTTCTCTGAATGTCAGGCTCTACAAACGCAAAAAAACAATAAAAAAAAAACCTTGGGAAAAATATGCCACCTGTTTTGGATTCAAAATAAGTTAGTTTCTTTGTTTTGTGTAATTCCTAAATGATTATGGAGGGGACATACACATCAGAGAAGCCACAATTCTACTGGTAATATTAATGTTTGACACTACAGTTTCATAAGGATCATGTAGAGAGGAGTATTAGCAGCCTAAGGACATGGCTGACCACCCCTGGAGTTCCTAACAGGAGCGTGCAACGAAGCTTAAGCAACAATATCACTCACTAGACGTTGTCCTCACCTGATAGGCAATGGACCTTAGCACTAAGATTGCACATTCCAGTAGGATTAATGCTTATTGCTTATCTACAACAAGTCAGGCAGGAAACTAAAGAAGAGGCTTTTGCAAACAACTGCACAAACTTAACTATAAAAAAGGATGTATAGGAACTGGCGGTGAAGTTTTACCAGTCAGCAGTGAATGTGGAGGAGGAATGGAATCCGTCCAGTTATTGACTGTAATGTAAAATATATACTAAAGCGATAAGCCAATGCCAGAGCACTAACAGAGTCATTTTTACTACGGTAAGTGAAATATCTCAGCTACAAAACGTCTCTGCCCAGCAGCAAAACAGTTTGAAGATGCAGAAGCCTTTCGGGGTCAGCGCAGGTAAGGTTCATGAACAGGTCTCCACGAACAGCAATAACAGCAACATTCTGACTTCTGACTTTAACATAGCAATCAATAAAGCAAATGCGACAGTTTTAGATAAAAAGAAACTGCACTGTTTTTTTTTCATTAAGTGCCGTTCAAAATAAATGTATCCAATTTATCATTTGATTAGTCTGAAGCTCTCTCCAAAACCCATACTATCTACATGACTGAATACCAAATAATATACACACAAGCTACATGGAACTTGCCTTGTATCTAAACTTAGTCTATACATATAATATCCCCCGAGTCAGGAATTCTCCAGGCATGACGCAAATATCATGGGGACCCGACAAGGATCTAAGGGAAAATTGAACGATGGAAACTGGTATGAGGGAATACTAACCCATATCGGCCATATTGCCTTCTAGAGAGATGCAGATGGCCCTGTTGCTCTACCTCTATCCGGAAGAAAACAGTGCCTTTGTAATCAGTATCATGTGACCACTTTGAAGGGGTAATCAAAGTTTCAGACATTGAAACATTCAATATGTTACGAAAAAAGAAAGATAGCTTTGAATAAATTACCAAACGACCACATTTCTTATCAAGCTCCTACAGTGGCAAATCCTGCTTTCTAATTTTGGAGAATTAATTGTTGCTGACTGGAGTTAAACAATCACACTGAAAATCTCCATACATTCCAGCAAATGTTTATCTACTCCCTGATGAGCTAGAATTTTGCATGAGATTTTTAGTTTGAATTTGTAGAGACAGCGACAAATCTGGCTCTCACCACAATAATGAGATCCCCACAGGCTCAAACATACTGAAAGACCGTTTGCTTAAACATTGCCTTCCATTCTACTATAGCGCGATAAGGACTTCTCATTAGCACAAAGTCAATGAACAACCATGCTCTATGTCCTCGTACAGTGCAAATGTTTAGTGAGCTGTAAAAGGCAGATCACTAAATAACAAGTTAAAGTATTTAAGTATAGAGGTGGTATACTATGTTCTCAGCCAGATATAAGAAATTATATTTTTGAAAGAAAAGTACACTACCCCAGTATATGTGCCATTAATGCATTGGATGAGAAACCAAATATAAATGGATATTCAATTTAACAACAGCGTATGTAGAATCTACAAATATAGCCACAAAACTCCAGTTGTAAGAAGTTACTTGCAGATTTTTAAGTTGTTAAAGACTTACTGCAGAGTTATAAAGTCTTTTCTGCACATCTTATTTCACGATTTCCAGAGATTTCACGATATGTGTACTGACTTCCCATATCTGCCTGAAGGTCGTGTTATCTCACCTTAAGGCACATAACAGATGTTTGCCCCATAAACATTAGCACTATTGCACTGGTTTCATTTGCAGCTTGGATTTGTTTTCAGAACAATTGCTTTGACCTCTCTGTCATGCCCACAGCCCACTGAGGTGAGTCTATTTCTGTTGATTAGATTGCAATAGAGGACAGCAGCTGCTCTCACTAGACTATTGCAAAAACTCACCCACTATAACAAACTAGAATCAACCACTGCCTATTCTCTTGGTACAAAAGGGCCCTGCTGATATGTCCCCATGAGAAAACGTAGCACAATGGGCGAGCTTGCCTTCAGCTTACAAACAAAACGAAAATACTAGTTCTTCAAATGCATTTCAAAAAGCACATCAATAAGAGTAACGATATGCCTCAGGGTTGACAGAAAATGTGAACATAATGTATGGTACTTTATGAATCAGCTGCCATCATAAGCATCTGCATCATAAGTCATCTCCATTATCAAGGTGTGCATGAGCAATACTTTTCTAAACAAGGATTTCTCCAATGGGATTCATAATCAGTGTAGAAAATTAGAATTAGAAACCAGAACACCTGAATAAAGACAGACATGCAGACACTACTCAGTACCATAGACTGTAAATTTACGGACGTAATCCCGCCCATCTCCGCCGTTAAAACTAATGTGCCACCACATTTGGCTTCTAAAGGGATTTTTCACAGGAAAATGTGAAAAAAACACATTTGCTCAAGCGTTAGCCAGCACTAGTCCCATTCATTTGATGCGTGCCTTCTGAAGTCCAGATTAAACTTGACTGGTTCAAAAAACCCAGCATTGACACATAAGACTTTTGGACCATCCTGTAATGGGAGTAATTCTTATTCCAGGTCCACCCCCACCGGGTTGGAAGCGCACATGCTCATGGACCTTTTGGAGCCGGGACCCGCCCCCACTGCTCAGTACCTTCTCAATATGAGGCAGAAGTGATAATGACTGTGATTCCCAGTCTAAAGGCGCTTTAATACTGCAGCCATGTTGTTCAAGCCAGAGATCAAATGACATGTTGACACTTGGCTAGTTGATTTGACTGGCTTTTCATCACAAGGAAGAAAGGAAAATTGTCAAAACAAAAAGTCTCAGCACAAATACCCAGGACTAGAAGAAATCGCAATTTATTCATACATTTGGAAAGTGGCCAACATATTTCTTTTACAAGGACTGAATAAAGTGTGCAACAACCCAAACTTTGACAGAAGGGGCTAAACTCATGCTTGTTATGCAAAATAATGTCCTTCATGTGACTTGACTTGTGACTTGCTTTATAACCTTTTTTCACCTAACCCACACGTAAGCAATAGGTTAGAAATCAGTTTTATGTTTTTGCTGTCTGAATTCCAGGGTTGATTGGTTGGGGTTGCTGTCGTTGTGAATATACTTTCGGTTGATAGAAACATCTTAGGGTCAAGATGTCAAGGCTTCATACTCTGCACTACATCCCTGTTCATTGTAGTGTAATGACAACTGGGAATTCTAGCAATTGGTGTGAGAGGTTACACTATGCCTAAGGGGAATGTATCTACCCTGTTCTATAGCTGTGTCTTTATGATTTTCAGTGAGTCAAATGCTCAAAACTATAGCTGTAACAACCATGCTGTTACGGAGAAACCAAACTGGGGAATCCTGTGCTTACAAATATTGTATGAATTAACAATTTGGCTGGAAATAGCCCTAGTTTATTCTCCATTATTATGAGGGAATGCAATCATGGCCAAGCACATTACTGTCCCGGGTTTTGAACAGTGCAAATCTGTCATTGGGTGAGATTGAGAACATAGTGATAATGTTTTTAATAATGAGACGTCTAATGGTTTCAACCAAAGATACAGGGCTGGCCGATGCCATTCTACAAGCTTATAGAAATACTGCAATGTATAAAACAACGCTGACTGAAGCTTCAAACGCTTGCTAGCAGTTCTAATGAGTGAGAAATGAACACATTCCAGTATAAATAGACCACTTGCTTTAACAGAAAACAAAGAAGAACAATTGAGGTCATTAGTATGTACTTTCTCAGCTCTTGTTCCCCTCGCTCCTCGGATCTAAGTCAATAGAGATAATTAGACAATGCACAATGGCGTGTGTCCCAGCCTCCTCTTCATCATGTGTGCCACCACCAGTTCTGAGAATGGAAAGTGCTTCATTCTTGTCAGTGGGAGAAAATAAGCGACCACTGGCTGCCATGTATTGATTTGTTGATTGACTTATGGGGCGGAATGTTATGAGCTCTCTGCTGCTGCTGCTGTTAGGGGAGCAATCTCAACAGATCACACAAGTCTACCAGCCACCTCCCTGCAGGATCCCCGGCAGGATTCACAGCACTAGAGCATCTCTACACTGCACCGCTACTACAACTGCCTCTCTTGTGCATGTGCTGCAAGAGTCTGGAGTGTTACCTGATCTTCCAGTCAAGCGTTTTGACTGGCGAGTGATGTTCCAAGAAGAAAGCATTTTGTCTGGGCCACAATCCAACATTTGTCACTCTGCACACTTCAGGTTTAATTTCATTGGCAGCATTGATTACAGGGAACGGATTGTAAGCAAGGAGTAAGAAGCAAGAAGGCTTCGGGAACCAAGAATTATCCAATCCGCAGAAGTGTTCGCATGAATGCATAAGCCCAACTGCAAACACGACATTTAGCACCAATTAAATAAACCATGAACTTCACAAAAATGCTTCAAAAGAGGACTTCAAACGTATCCAATTAAAATGCACCAAACTATTAGCGGGTGGTTAAAATGAAAATCACATTTGCACATTGCTGCTTAAAAGTTGGAGTGGTAAGTTGTTGAAAGCCACTGCTGAATAGGATGCAATCAAACGAGCCAAAGATAACATCAGCTTCATTAAATCTTACAATTGCAACGCTGTCAACAAAGATTTGACATATTTTGTTCCACCGCTAAACTCATATGGAATAGGTGACATTATTAAATGGCAATTGAAGAGGGTCAATGTACGGAATGATGAGATAATTCCATGGTCTTCCTTCCATTTAAGTTCTTCAACGATCATGATGTAGTGACTCTGGAGGTGAGCTCATCAACCCTGGTCCTGATGCAGACCTTTTAGCGGTGCTTGCTTATTGAAGTCACAGGACTGATGGGGTCAGACAGGTGTCGGGGGAAAGTTCCGTGGATTAAATCGCTGCATCTTGACTCCAGAGGCCAAGCTGTTGTGAGGCAACAGCGAACAAATGAAAGACAATCTGATTTGTTCCCACTTAAGTGAGTTAAACACCACAGCAGATGCGCTTTAGGGCGATTCACAAGGACACAGATGCACAGTAGTCTTCCCTCAGATGTATGCATGCATTAGAATGATAAGCATATTGTAGGAAAAAGTAGGTTGCTTTAGTCAATCTTCATAAAGTCAATTAATCGGTTGATGGTTCCGACAGACATAGTGATGACCAGCATTTTTAGTATTTGACTGGCTATATTTGATAAATTACAATAATCAGTCGCAGTAGCTTTTCCCATTGACAAAAAAATAAAAATAAAACTTCAATATAGTTTTACAGTGTCTGCAAATTGTTTACTTGCTGCGAAACCAAATAAAAGAACTTTGAAGAATGTATGAAACAGAGAAAACTGTAAAAATGGAACGATATGGAGCAAAGCAGTTTAAGATGTATATTCATTTTGACATTCAGGCCGGATCATTTGATCAAGCTTCACAGTTAGTTGTATTTTGTATGAGCACTATCCTCTTCTCCTTCTTCTTTAGCCGTCAGTATTATGACTTCCATTCATTGCTATGCACCTGCTGTCCCATTACATCTAGAGCCCATATATTTACAACCATATGTGTTTAAAGCTGGTTGATGATTTTGAATTTCAAACAATAAAAAGCAAGAATAACACATTAAACACATTTATGCACAATATAAACCTCAATGTCTGGGAACAATACAGCACCGACAAAATCCAAGAATTCAAAAGGAGACAATTTTTCATGATTAACGTGCAGTCTATTTTTTGGTGGAATGTTGTTATTCTGACAGATCAAGGAGGAAGCAGAGATTTCTTTTAACCAGTTCAAAGTTAAATAGATGTCAAATTACGCATATATGTGTGGTAAACAACCCAAACGTCGGCTATTTATCAAAGTGATTCCAAATTCTCATCTGGCTTGTTCTGTCTGCCTTGCCTATTCACCCATTTTCATTTTCCCAGCGGAGGCAAAAGCTGGAGCAAACCCCCCCGGCAGCGAAAGGGGGAAAGAAGGATGAGTGGAGAATACTGGGGAGGCTGCAGGCAATCACAGGCACACCGGAGAGAGGGAGGGAGAGAGGGAGAGGGAGAGAGAGAGAGATGGGCCGATATGGGAGAGGACAGTTAAATGAAATTTCCAACACATTAGGCACAAACCCCAGCGCCTGCACTATAGTCAAGAGATGTATAGGGGAGGTTGTTGAGTAACCACAGCCCCATGAACATGTTTTACAACTATATGCAAAATCTTTATCTGGTTTATAAATGGTTTATTCCTGGTGTAAACAGGGATGAGAACCAGTTTTGACTGTATCCTAATATTTAGATTTATATCAAAAAGGGCTGCGGCAAAATATATGATTGCTATTTTTCTGACAAACATAAAACACAGTTCAAACAAATATTGAAAATGGAATTTAGAATTTAAGAGAATATATGTTTGTTTTACTTACAAACACTGTAAACACATCATCATTATACTGTTCATTAAATACCTTGCACTTCATTTTTGATTTGTTCTTTTAATGGTATTTTTTAGGGCAAAAGAAATATTCAAGGGAAACCCATACAATTAGAGGGTTGTTCAAAAGTGCATTGACTTTTGTAATTCAACAATGTGAGATCTAAAACATCTCAGAATCCTAAATATTATGAAAATGAACGGTAGGCTATTACAATAAAACATATAGTAAACAAAGACATCCGTAACTTTGCGTGTAATAAGTCTGTTCTATATTTTAAGTTGAATTAAATTTTAAAAAATGATCCTTTGAACCTAATTGTCAGGACAAGACACACAAATATATTTTTACAGAATATAAAAATTATAAAAATGACAGAAGATGAGTTTCGTTACTTGTTTACGTTAATAACATTTGGAAATTCATTTTCCTACATATTTACAAAAGTATATGTGCTTGTGTTTTTGAGTGAAAGTGTAAACTTTAATAATAAGAAAGTTTACACTTTCATTCAATAATAATATATCACGATGTTGAAAGAGTCAGTGGGAGTTATTGTTCATTTATCTTGCGTTGTGTGCTCCTCATTCCAACTGTTCTGCAACAGTGAAATTTCCCCACTGTGCGACGAATAAAGGATCTCTTAATCTTAAAATGAGCAAAACTATTATGAAAATCATTTATTATCAAATCTAAATCTCTTAATTTTTTCAGCTGTAAATGTGAACGAATCTTGCAGCTGCAGCTCTGTTAAGCATCACGTGGGAAGACATGGTTAGCCCAGATTTAAACATGACGTGCATGCAGGCAACAATTCCAAGACAAAAACAAAAAGGCAATTTTGGATGAGATATACACATCGCGTTGGTTATTTGGACAGGAGGCTAAACAGGCAGTTGGTGATAGCATGTCCTAGAAGCGCTCAGAGGAACAGGCTGGACTGAAGGAGACTTTGACACACGGTGACATTAGCAGGGGGCCCTATTGTCAGAGCATTCAGTCAAGGACATGAGCGGGAAGAGAGTGTGGAGGCAATGGGCTCTGCTGCTGAAAGGATGGAGGGATTGCCTGAGCCGTGCTGCAGGCGCCGATATGGGCCAGACGAAGAAGAGCAAGGCATTTATCACATGAGAGGCTGCTGTAAGAGATACCCCGACTCCAAAATTCAATATACCTTTACACTTATCAAAACTGAGTCAGTAAGTATCAAGGCTTATTGGATAAGGTACACATCCCAGCACTACAACATTCCCAGTTTTAATCCAAATCTAAAGATTAAGAACAATGATATGGATTATAGAGCAGATAAGGTGACTGCAACATTAATCACCAGTGTAGAAGATAGAACTGCACCATTGTGGTTTTCCCCTGAAAACCTAGACACTTTGCTAATTATGAGTCTGAAAGTCATCATCAATAGGCCTAGCATCAGTACACAATATCAAAAACAATTTTCCATTCTGCTTGTATAAATCATTTTTTAATCATACATACACATTCTCATAGTCTCACTCTTTAATAATGGCATAAACAAAGATTGTCGAATCTGACGATTTAAAAGAGCATACGCATAACTTTGAAAGTGTGGTTGCAAACATTTCCAACAAAGCAATACTTTATGCAAACTCCTACACTCCTTCTGGTGATCTTATAGTATATTAGGGATCCACACTCGTTCACACATAATGTTGCAGCCAAACACTAAATGAGTTGGACAGCACTGCCCCTTAAGTGCAGCTGAGATGAATGAGCAGCCAGAGAACTGCCTTCATTCATAATGGAGCACACAACAATGCCGCTCCATCCCAGGTGTCTCCAGGCCAGCACAAGCACAGACAAAAGGAAGGTAAGCAGGGAAGATATAGGACAAAATGGAGGCTCTGCAAAAGTCTGGCATGTCCGAGAAATGGATCTACATCATTCTTATGAATGCTTTTGTTCCTGATTAATGGGCCCAAGTTTTGTCCAAACACGATCTGAAGGGCAAAAACAGAGACAACATTCAGAAGAATCTTGAGGGCTCTGGATATGTCAAAACAAACAATGCAGAGTTTATCTCACGTTTAACCCAGCACAAAGGACATAAAGTAGAACAAGATAAAAATTAATGGAACATGAAAGGTCAAGAAGGCATTGTAAATGTTATTGCATTCAGGGGCAATACCATGTAAAAAGGGGAGTAAATTATACAGTGAGTGTTAACTCTGCTGTGTTAATTTATGTTTTGAATCAACACAATGAAAGCTGAGGCCTCAGATTTTCAAACGGAAAGTTATGTATGATTAAAACACTTAAATTACTGCTATCTCACAAAACCTTTTGCTTCATTCACATGCATGTTCAGCATGTTAGCCACGAGCACAACCATCATAGCTCACATGGCTCTTAGAACAAGTGTACAAATGTTTTGAGAGAAATGGGAGAAAAATCTTGTCCATTCATATCGGTACTATTTGTAATAGTACTATAATAAATATTAGGATAATTGATATTCTGAATGTTGCATTAAACATAAGTACAGAGGACTCTAGGATATGTGTCCATTGCATCTTAGCAATCACTGACAATTGTATTTGTTTTAGTGTTTAATGTTTAATATGTTTGATTTTAGTTTCTGTTGATGAATCAACAATTCTGTGAAAGCCTTTTAGATGACTACTGTTATTATTTTAGGCAACAATACATTTAATTTCAACTTGTGTTGAAACATGGAGTGTAATATTGAGAGATATTCTGACTGGCTCTTTGAAACGATGGTTGTTTTGCTGCCTCATACAAGAATCACAAATTTCTTAGAAGGAGAGATGAAGGCGGCGATCAGTGGTGCAGAGTGCAGAGTGTGGGCGTGTGGAGGAGGGAAGCTAAGAAGTGTGAGGGGGAGAGCTTCATTTCATCTCACGTGTGTCGCTGTTTGGCCGATAGTGGCCGAAGCAGCGTTGCCAAGACTTTTACCATCAGACGAATCCACAAATAGCAGCATAAAGACATCATGAACATTTCCCAGACTGTATTACTGGAAGATGAGCGGGTTATAAATATTTAAAACACCACTGCTTCTGCCAAAATGTTGCGTTTATACAATTCACGAGCTCTGTTAGCAATGATAAGTAACTCACCAGCCTGCAGAATGCCTCTTACAGCGTGTTTACGTTTTGGGGTTTGCAACGTTAGTTACACAAACACTTGAAGCACACGTAAGCAGCTTGCACAAGATGTTCCAGCAGACACAGGACTTGAGGAGTGGGGGGCACCTGGCTCCTCGCCTCACATCACCTGTAACTCTAGACGGCACCCTGAACATAGCGACCTCTGTCATGAGTCTGTGTGACATCATCACAGCCGTCTGGGGCATCAAGTGTCTTCAGGCCATTTAGGTTAGAACTAAATCGATATACGACAACTGCAGTGCCATGTTCATAATCCTATTTTACCTTCATCTACCGTGTGTGTACATTTAGAGACATGTAAAGTAGAGATATTGATACTACATACTAACATACAAGTATACCTTTTCAGATGTGCATTGATTATACTACCATTTTGTTGGCTTAATTCATTTATGTGCTTGGACATGATTTTAAATGTGTTTAGATGTGTAGGAACTAGGAAGTCATTGCATTATACATTTTTGGCCAAAATCACCCACCCATTCACACAATCTGGTGCCGGGTATGACGAAAAATATTTATGGGTAATTGTCATGCCATATCTTAAACATAGAACTTCATTTTTTGGAGCAGGATGTAGATAATCTTCTAGGCCCTTCTACATGAATCATAAAAAGTGCTACTAGGTTTGTGTAGTAAGCTACTTGAGCTTACACAAACTTATCACTAGTTACAAGTTTGATATGTGGGGGGGGAAAAAATGCATCATCTCTCAAACAGTAGAAAAATGAATTGGATACGTTTACATAGTAATGGTATAAATATTAAAATACATTGAATATATGCCAAACCTTGGATAGCATTAAAAATCTTGTCCAGAAGTTTTCTTTTTATGTCTCTTCAAATACTGGAGGGTTCTATAATTTCCTATTATTAATAATAAACAGCAGTCAAAAAACAGCGAAGATGATTGTCCTGTAGAGAAGGCCAGATTACTCTATATTCTACATTAGAAACACTGGGTCAATCTCAATGTCATTTGTCACGTCAGATTACAAAATGCATAGCAAGGGATTTTTTCCCCGCACCTCTGCTAATGATCACATGGGCTGTACCCCGCCATCCATCAATGTCTTTTACTACCTTGTTTACGGTCTGACTGAGCACATCAATTACGTTTTATATTCAATTTTTCTGCCATTTTGACCACAGGGCTTGTCCACCCACCGACACAACGTGGCCTTTCCGCGGTGGCTCATTATATTACAGTTTATCTATGGCACTGCTGGGAGCTTTTAGACAATTTCACTACAGCGCAATACCAGGAAGTGGCCGCACTGACCCGCAATAATGAGCTTGGAAGATACTTTATGTTGTACTATAGTATTAATGCAAAGTCAACAGTTTGGGGCTGCTGCATCAGATCCAAAAGTTTTCCATTAGGAGAATACTGCAGAGCCTTTACAGTGAAGCGGCTATAGAGAAGCTTGACTTATGACTGTGGGCTATGGGCCTGTATGCTCTGGTTTTATGGGCAAGTAAAAATACATTTACACTGGGCAGTACAGCTTATTTAGAGTCAAGGATGATATCATGCTCCGCGATTTTCTAATACCAGCAAATGTACATTATATTTGACAAATATACTATCTGTTAAACTTCAATATATAAAATGATATTTTTGCATTAAATGAATATCATTGTCACATCATCATATGGAATAACCACTGGCGTAGGCAGAGAATGTCAAATATTAGTTTTGGACGTTAAAGAGGAGTATTTAATACAGTGCTTAAAGAGGGACCTATAAATGTGAAATAATGCACAAACCAATTTAATAATTCAGGGCGGCAACTTACTGTGCAATGGAGTGACACATATTTATTCCTGGCACAACAGAGGGTTACAAAGGGTCTCGGGCAACAGACCAACAGATGAGATCTATACTTTGTCTAGATTCCTTTTATTGTGGAGA
>JAPMNZ010857379.1:0-14617 GCA_029875035.1 Pomatoschistus microps
GCTTCTGTTAGTATGCCACAGGGCAGCTGTGGCTATGATAGTAGTTTATCACCATAGTGTATGAAGTGAAAGAATAATGACATGTGAAGCATCTTTGAATGTTCAGAAAAGTGCTGTAAAAAACCTTATTATTATTATCATTATATTATGTTGACCTACCATGTTTTTTTTGTCAATAAGTAATTCATTGTGCATAAACTTTAAGTATTAAATAATACATGGATTGCTGGTGTCACTATGGTCTCTCACCCCTTTACAACTTTGCCGCCTGTTTGTTTGGAGTGGCCATTCTTGAACCAGTTGATCGACAGTGGAGGAGACCCAGAGGCCTGACATTGGAGCCCCACACTGGCCCCTACTGGTACAGTGAGCACCTGGGGCCTCAAACGCACTGAAGGAGGAGCTACCTCACAAGAAATACAAAAGAAAGTGGTCAAGGTGCTGCAATTGTTTATACATTAACAACACATTATTCAGGTATAAGGAATAAAAAAACAGACTTCATGATGAACAAGGTTAGGAGTAAGAAAATTAGTCACTCGAGAACTTAAAAACTATAGTTTATTAGCTTACAGAACTGTTAGAAAAGGAGAAAAGGTAATACCAGATATCAAAGTTATCTCAGTATATCTGCTGGTGTGTCCTTGGGCAAGACACATCACTGACAGTGGTGCAAATATTTACCCAGGACAGTTATTGAAGCTCTTCTGGATGTGATAAATCTTTGAAGATGAGTATTAGACGCTCTGCAGAAATAGCTTCCAGCGTCATCCTCATTGACTCTGATAAACAATAATGCATCAAGCCGTGGTGAACGTGGTATGTAATGATGAAGTGACTTGTTGCAAACCTGTAGAAGTACAGATCTCCACTGGGCAGCACAGACACGTTCGATGAAGGAGTGACCAGCACATTGTTTTTGAACCATGAGACGAGAGCAGGGGGCTGGCTGTCTGGGGGTCTGCAGGTCACTGTCACATTGACCCCTCTCTTCACTGTCACACTCACTGGCTGCTTCAAAAAACTCCAGTTCATGTCTGAAAATAAGGAGCATGTCCCATCAATCAATCACAGCCAAAAGATTGGAATCCTACAGTACTTACAAAAGTAAAAGTGTTTAATATTACTACATTATAATTATAGAACGGCCTCTGTTTAAACTACAAAGAATAGTATTTAATTTGGTTTAAGGTCTGCTCTTGTGCAAAGCTCTTCTGCCAACAACTATTATGTGGTGAGAGAGAGATTGAAGCAGGTGGACAGAAGATGCATGGATTTGCTTTTTAATTTGACCAGGAGAATTCAGGGGAGTCCTGGCCCCAGAGAGAAGGGGTCAGGGAAAGTGTTACGGGGGACTATTGCACATGATTTTAGTGGCAGGGGAAACCAGAGCACACAGAAGGAAACCTATGTAGACACAGGAAGAACATGCGATTTCCACACAGAACATGCCTAGAGATGGAATCGAACCCAGGACCTTCTTGCAGTGAAGCACAAGCGCTAAACACTGCACCACTGTGTCAATCAGGGCAACTGTGGCCATAAAACAAAAAAGACTGAGATGGTGATTACCTGCTAAAAGCAAATAGCCTTTCTGTGACTTAACTATTTCCTTTTGGTTGGATGCTTCACAGTGATAGAAACCTTCATGATCTCTACTCACATTTCTGCAAAAGCAAACACAGTTATGTCGTAAATCTGTCATTCACAAACACATAATCTAATAGACAATCTGAGGTGTCTATTTTACACCTTCTATAATATTATTCCAGAGCTCCACCTGAATGTGAGCAGCTGCCCATTGTTCTGCAGCTTCAACGGGACCGAGCCGTTTGTCAGGAGGCCGTCGTCTTTGAACCAGTGCACCATGGGAACAGGAAAGCCATCGACAGCACAGTGCATGGATGCCCCGTCTCCCATAGCAACGGTGATGTTGTCAGGGCCGCGAATAATTTGCAGCTTTCGTTGGACTCCTGAGAAAAGAGAACGCTATGTTTCTCACCGATTTAACTGTTTAATTATCTGTGCAATAAATGAAACTCCCCTTGTACGGTGAGTTTTGCCGATCTGCTCCTTTTGCTGGTGCCAAGTGCAGGGTTGAAAGTGATGCAAGTGTACATTCCATCATCAATAAGCGTTATGTTGTAAAGGTGTAGAGTCCCAGACGTCTTCCTCTGACTGCCGCCCCCATATTCACCCTGAACACGATAGAATACAGTTTTAGTAAAATATAAACAAGTCAAAGTTGACAAAGAAAAATCTTGTTTTAAATACGTTTTAGATATGTTGGTAAACTTTCCTTGGGAGATAAAAACCTTTCTTAAGTGACATTTGTTGTGAAAAGTTTGAGAAGCATAAAAGATGCAATATGCAAATGCCCCACAAGAAAAGTTACACTGTGCAGTTAATTTCTTACCTGAATTTGTCTTCCTCTTGTGACTGGTTTTCCATCTTTGAGCCAGCTGATGCTGGCCGCGGGCGAGCTCTCTCCAGACACACAGGGAAAGAAAACTGTCGCTCCTTCATGTGCTGTCTGATCTTGAGGACTGAAGAAAACATCATCCAAACCTGGATAAAAAAAATCAAGACAATTACCTTCATATTTAAAGTTTTGATAGGAACTAAATGACAGGAACACTCCTGTAATTTTGATCAGACCATGGACCGTATATTAGAAGTGGACTGACCGAGTGATGACATCACCCTTAATGTTAGCCTCAAGATGGAAGACGTCAATTTAAACATAAGCTATGTGCTAAGAGTAGACTGAGGCTAAGGTAAGTTTAAGTGGATTTACAAAGGCAATACACAAATAAAAACATCCAGATCATGGAGAAGGCTAAACCAGTTTAGCAAAAAGTCACTGAGTTGGAGGAGTTTACTATTTCTTAGTCTAAAGGAGCCAGTGTGAAAACTTCCCTAGCTCTGAGCGAGCTTTGTCCATCTATATACAGTATGTGAATCATACACAAGAATGGATATGTTTGTTTGTCTGTCATGGTTAAGTGACAGTTCTTGGTTCAAAATTGGGTCCAGGGCGTTCAAAGTAAGACTTGTGAGTTATTTGTGAGTTTGTGATGTTTTTTGTTCACTTACTTAGTTGAGATGAGACAGTTAGGGTGGACAAGAACAGCGAGCACAGGAGGGATGTCATGAGCCGGATTATACAAGTGGAAATAAGAAGATGCATTCTATTGGAGAGTGGACCACCATCTTTCAACCTCATCCATGATGCCAGCTGCAAAAGGACATGCACATTCAACACATATCTAATTTGATAAGAAGGCTGAATTTGTCATCTTTAAACCATCTTTAAACTTCTTAAAATGTACTGTCATGCTCCTGACTATCTCTAGAATGTGGCACTTCCAATTTCCATTTGCTTCCATTCGGTTTGTGCGGCTGCAGGCTTAGCTTTGTCCTCTTTAGTCCCTTAAATGGCCACTGCCACTTTATAGTGCTTGCACTGTGGCCTTCCACTCAATGGAAGTGACATAAAAAGAGGTAGCGCAGCTTTGTACTGGAAGATCAGTTATTGGTCCCTACAAGGAAAGCTCTGTCTGATCATGGGGCTTTCATGAGCCTCCAAACACCTTGTATGGGCAAAACAGTGACTGTTTAAAAATAATGCAATACAGTCTGCAATAGTAAGAATATGTAACACACACAAAATGTACAAGATTAGGCGTATCTCAAAAGGATACAAACTTTAAAATGAATAACTATTTTGGAAAAAAATTGCATTCTCACTTTTCTAAAAATATCAATGATACAAAATGAAAACCCCAAACCTGTCATGCACATGCACCACATACACATTTAAAGATTTAGGACCAGTTGAAAAAATGCTATAATCCGATTTCGTAATTCAAACTGGTCGAATTGTTCCTTTCAATACAATAATTTATAATCTCTGGAAGATCAAACTGCAATTGTTTCACTGGTCTTTTGTAATTCAGATCACTGAATACATTTTTATGTTTGCAACTGACAGTTTACATGTTTAAACACTACAGTTAAATACAAACCATACATACTGACGAACTACTGCACTGTGCACTGACATATCCATCCAATTAAAAAAATATTTCATAGATTTTTAGTGCATTATGTAAACAACACAGTAAATAACTACACTTGCGGCTTTGACTTACGTGTGTCCGAGGATTGTCCAGTTTGCACCTAGTCCATCTCCAGTGTTTTCCGTCGCCAGTTTCTGTGTCAGACGCCTGGAGTGCACTCCACCCCCATCACACTCACGTCGTCTGTCCATTCACAGCCATCAGCGGCAACAAGGCACAGACCAATTCATTCACTGCACATAATTTATCTACATATTTTGAAACAGAGAGTTAAACAACGCATAATAATGATAATAATACTAATGATCAAAATTAACATAACTTTTTAAACTGTGTCAGATGTTGTTGTCAGAATAATTCAGTGATTGACAACATAGATCTGAAAAGATACAATTAAAAAATAAATATTTACTTATTTATTTGAAAAGCACAAGCAGATACAGTGGTACAGATACAAACTTAATGTATTTGGGAAATCTTTTATCAGAAAGGTGATTTTCCTGCTTCAATGCCACTGGGAAAACTGCACTGACGTTACTATCCATCTTTTTATTGTCATACTTTTATACTAATCCATTCCAGACTTTATACATTTCAGTGGAGCAGAAAAGGACTGGTCCATATATATTAAAGAACGGAATAATAGTATACATTTATCCACTAAATCGTTACCATTTCATGTTTCTTTTTATCCCACAATGTCCCTGTACAAAGAGCCTTCCACTGAAAGTGCGAAGCAGTTTATTAAATTCAAAGAACAATTTCTGTAATGTATGGATGATTCTACACCATTTACTTAATTGTCAAAATGTTTTTGCATTAGGCTAATCAGGTGATGATTCACAACAGTCAAGCGATGGGACACATTTGCCACACAAATAATTGGGATCAAGAGGTTTCCCTTTCAGTGTAAGAGTGTGTGGGTGGCTTAAAGAAGTAGAACAGGGGAATAGAAAAGCCTTAGCATTTTAAAGACATGATTGAAATGTGTTGTCCGGCAATAAAAATAAATGTGTAGTAAATAAATAATTCACTACTATTGACAACAAGAATTAAAACAGTAACTCAAGTAACAGCAATATCGAATCTACCACAAAGCCAAAGCATTCTGCAGCACACAGACAAGAAAGCATAGACCAAAAGAGTCAAAGATCGTCTCAGCAGATCCATTGAGTTCTGGGGAACACAGAATATGCTCCAACATCTGCTGAGTATCACGACTTATGCCTGGAGAAAAGAATCATATGAGAAATTAAAAAAACATTTGTAGATTGACAAAATAAGATATTGTGAATATCAAAACGAATAAAGATTCTGCCCTCAATGTTTTGATATAACTTAGTGGTCTTAGTATTCATTAGAGAGGTAAGTGAACCAAGAAATTAACTCACCATGTTGGGACCATCCTTTCCAGGCATGTTCTTGGTATTCCGGGCTATGTCCTTCTCCTGGGGAGGAAATTAAAGAAATCAATTGGCAAATTAAACAACATGATACTGTGGCCTTAAGCTTGTGTGTATGCAGTACACTACTTACCTTTGGAGAAGTCAGAGAGTAGATGTTTCAAGTCCTGCAAAGCATGAGTGAGGTTCTCCAATCGGTGTTGCAAGTGCTGGTTTTCTTCTTTCAAACTGTGGATGGTATCCTGGAGCTCATAGGCTGAACCCATTAATGAAAGAAAACATAACATCCAAAACAAAAGAGACATTTTAGCAGTGGAAAACATTGTACCGTGCACTGGCCAAAAACTGAGCGATATGTAGTACAACGTTGACTGCCTGATTGGATTTTGTTAATGGAATGCAATAAGGCTGTTAACCAAAATGTTAAATCAGGTGGAAATGCCATTTAGGACCACTTTGTGTGACCATATCAATCACAGATAACCTCAGAATGATCAATAGCTCTGTTAAACAGAACAGTCTCTCTCGCACTGTCATGTGCATTCAGGACCTCAAACATGGAAATAACGCAACAGAGATATTAGCCTATCTGGAAAAATAATGGCTGCAAAAACAACATTACTGTCATGTTAAAATATACAGACTTAACAAGACTCGTGGACGAACACAAAAACCATTTGAAAGTTTGCCTTTTGTTTTGGCGTCATGTTTTCTGGATACGGAAACTGTTCCGACCACTTCCGGGTTCTCTCTCTCCTCAGAGGATGAAAGATGGCGGCTCACATGTCGAGGTGTAGAACCTGGAGTGGTGTCCGGAGGTAAAATATAATAATAATCACGAAATGTAAACATCCGGAGAGAAGACTTGTCAACAGTGCCGTTTCGAAATGCTAGCTGTGTTCCTGCTGTGTGTGCTTAACATGGAGGAGTTTTAGCTTGCTCTTTTACCCATAAATATTCTCAAAATCTACCTCTTGACCTTTTATTTTTGGTTGAATTTTGGTATTTTGTTTTATAACCGGTGTTGTTATATTTCATTTATAACATTTGTTGACTTCAGTGGTATGTGCTGATGAATATATTGTAACCTTTACGATGTATGCGTTCTAATTGTTTTAGATTAAGATTTACAATGCATTTGCAAGCATTGAAGCATTGATGTGTTATGTAACATACAGCGAGTCACACATAAGGCTCAATGACTTTGTCACGAATATCACCCTCTTTCCCTTTCTCTTCTCTTGTCAAAGGTTTGGTATCGCAGCCTACAGAAAGTATAGTAGTGGTGGTGCATACCCAAATATATCACTGTCATCGCCTCTACCTGGGATCCCCAAACCTCTGTTTGCATCTGTAGATGGACAAGAAAAATATGAAACAAAGATAACCACTTTAGAAAATGGCCTCAAAGTGGCTTCCCAAAACAAGTTTGGCCAATTTTGCACAGTTGGAAGTAAGTAACCGTCCCCGAAAACAAACTTCTTGCATTTGCCTTTGTGTTAATGTCTTATTTTTATACGTAGTTTTAGTAAACTCTGGATCAAGGCATGAAACCAAGTATCCCAGCGGAATAGCACATTTTTTAGAAAAACTGGCCTTTTCTGTAAGTGAACTTTTAACCAAACTGTGTTTGAAATGGTGTTTGCTGACTGTCAAATACTTTTTCACTTTCAGTCTACTGCACAGTATGGAAGTAAAGATGAAATTCTCCTCACCCTTGAGAAACATGGGGGTATTTGTGACTGTCAGACATCAAGGTAAGTTTTATGAACTATTATTATTGTTTACAGCAACACAGTGTGGATGTTTTTTGTTCAGAGATACCACAATGTATGCAGTATCTGCAGAAGTGAAGGGACTGGACACAGTGGTCAGTCTTTTATCAGATGCAGTTTTACAGCCACGTCTTTTAGGTAAGTGTGTCAATATAACCTTAGTCTGCCAATTGCTCATTGAACCTGTGCAATTGCATAAATGTTATATGCAGATGAGGAGATTGAAATGACACGAATGGCAATACGCTTTGAGCTAGAAGATCTAAACATGAGGCCAGACCCCGAACCTTTACTTACTGAGATGATCCATGCTGTAAGTTTGTACTCCTCAGAGAAAGTACTCAGGATTTTAGGAGCATAGGGGATTTTTAATCTGTCTTTGTCTTTGTAGGCAGCATACAGAGGGAACACAGTAGGATTACCACGATTTTGTCCAGTTGATAATATTGACAAAATCGACAAGAACATCCTTCATAACTATCTTCGCAACTATTACTGTCCTGAGCGCATGGTTCTGGCTGGAGTAGGTATTGACCATGAGCAGCTTGTGGACTGTGCTAAAAAGTATCTGCTAAACGTGAAGCCAGCCTGGGGCATCTGTGCGCCACCAAATGTGGACATGTCTGTGGCACAGTACACTGGAGGAATCATTAAGGTGATTTTATATTATACTCAGATGTACCTAAACATTATGGGAAATACTCATATAATGTATTATAATATCACAGATGGAGAAGGACATGTCAGATGTGAGCCTAGGCCCAACCCCTATTCCAGAGCTCACACACATCATGATTGGCCTGGAGAGTTGCTCCTTCTTGGTAAGAGTTTTAATAAATGTGTGTTTAACATTATTTCAACACTATTAATATCATCATCATTATTAATAGGAGGAAGACTTTATCCCATTTGCTGTGCTAAATATGATGATGGGTGGAGGTGGCTCATTTTCAGCTGGAGGGCCCGGTAAAGGAATGTTTACCCGCCTTTATCTAAATGTACTCAACAGGTGAGAATATACAGATCAAATTGTTATCACCGATAGGACATTAAGACTACAGTAGTACTGTTTTATTTGTTTCTAGGCATCACTGGATGTACAATGCTACAGCATACCATCATAGTTATGAGGACAGCGGTCTACTTTGCATCCATGCAAGTGCTGACCCCAGACAGGTCTGTGAGGAAGACATTAAACTTTTAGTTTTTATTGTGCATAAATATGTGATCTTTCTTAGGTGAGAGAAATGGTGGAAATCATAACCAAAGAGTTTATTCAAATGACTGGCACTGCAGGAGAGGTAAAAAGAAACAAAAAAGCTAAACTACTGGATGTGTGTTTTGATACTTTAGGATTGTTACTCAGTATTTGCATTGTGAAATATTTAGATGGAACTCGAGCGAGCCAAGACACAGCTCAAGTCAATGTTGATGATGAACTTAGAGTCTCGTCCAGTAATTTTTGAGGATGTTGGCCGTCAAGTCTTGTCCACCGGAAAAAGGAAGCTACCCCATGAACTTTGTGAATTAATCAGTAAGTACAGCACTATTGCTACACATACTTTTTTTTTTTTACATTGATTCAAATTACATGTTTGTAATGTATTTGTGTTGTAGGCAATGTGACGGCTGCTGATATCAAGCGCGTGACCACAAAGATGCTGAGGAGTAAGCCTGCAGTGGCTGCTCTGGGAGACCTGACGGAGCTGCCTTCATATGAACACATTCAAACCGCTCTTTCCAGTAAAGACGGACGACTGCCGCGCATGTACCGCCTTTTCAGATAGACCTCAGCGAGATCGATATCCTACAAGCTACCAATTCAAGTTGAACTGGACTAGACATTTCAAGAGACAACTGCACTTAAATCGGAATCATGTGGGAGTGCCCGTTACATTTGACTGTTAATATTTTCTGTAAGATTAAGAATTCACTTATTTATGTTAACAGGCCCTACATTTACTTGTTTCCAAGTGACAATGTTGTGTGTACGGACCATTATTTGGTGCAGCATCTAAGCCAGGGGTGTCAAACATGTGGTGCCCAGCTTTCGAGACCATTTTTAGTGGCCCCAATTAGACCTATTTTATTCTAAAAATTGTACATACCATTCAATTAGTGATAGTTGAATGATTTTCATTTACAAAAATGATTCTTCACCCTTAGGCCCAATTGATACAATCCATATATTCCTCAATTTGTTCAAAAATGTTTTGGTCAAAATACCTCCATTATAAACATCAGATAATAATGAGCTTCCCTGTAAACCAAAACTTGACCTTGGTTGTGCAAATCTAGTTTCAAAACGTTCATCCCCAGATATTTTTAATACTCCCGGAACTCCTGGTCTAAAGACATGAAACCATTGACAAAGATAACATTATTCCTCCTTCCAACTGTACCAACTTATAATACAAACCTGGCTATTAAAAGGAGCAGGAAGATTTTATATTACATTTAGAGTACTTGTAATATATACATTAGAAATGTGAAAAAATAAAGTACTCAAAGAATCCATGGCCTTGGACAGAATTACTGCACTGAATGGTTTGTCTCAAGTGTTGAAGCTACAATTGCTACAGTCTTTAGTACTATTCATGATTTATAATCCATTGCAATGTTGAGTTCTATCCTGTAAAGAAAAAGCAAGTGATAATGTAGTAAAATCTTTATTACAGCTCCATAAGTGTCTTATGGAACAGACACGGTTTGTAGAGGCACTTATTAGGCTGCGGAGTGAGTGGCTAAAGCCACAGCTGCTCGTTAACATTACACTAACGCAGTGCAGTATGTGGACGTACAACACAGGACATAATGTTACAAAAAAACGCAAAATGAGAATAAGGCAAGGTGTTTACATTCTTGAAATTAGGTTTTTGCAATAAAAGCTGCCTTTATCCCTGGGTTTGTAGTGTAAAAAGTGTTCTCTTCAAGAAACCATTATCCACAATGCTTGCTACAATTTCCATTAAAAAAACACGTAAAGGAAATGTTGATCTGGAATGCAGTTCAAAGGTTAATACAATAAATATATGGCCTTTAAATATGGTTAGTGTGAATCATTTTGCGCAAGCATGGCACCTACGACGTGCTACTCTGCCAAAGGGCCAAAAGAGGGCGCTGTCTGCTCATGTACTTTTACCCATCAACAGTCCATACCAGATTAGCGTGCCCCCGTCAGTGATTGAATCCAAAATGATAATTGATCAGAATAGCATCCATTCAAGAAACTGTGCAGATGGAACTGCTGCTTTGGTTCTTCATGGCCTCCCTCCTCTTCTGCTCTCTCGTTATTCTTCTGCGGATGCCATCTAAGTAAAGGCTTCTGTCAAACAGTCCAGCTCCGAGAGGGATACTGACAAAAACATACAAAATATGATCAGTTTTTTACTGCCTGATAATATATCATTATCTAAGCCAAATCAAAAACTGGAACTATAAGTGTGGTATATTGATATAAAACACGTACTTGTCTCGACCTGGCCTCAACTTGGCCTGGAACACTCCAACGACAGGCCGGTGGTCTGAGGTCTTGATGCTGGTGCAACTGGTGTATTTTATCACTTGAATGTCATGTGCTTGTCTGCTTCTGAAGAGTATTCTGTCCTGTACACAACATTACATTTAGTTACACAAAGACTACATTTTCATAGTTAATAATCTTGACTCACTGTGTAGGATGGTGTTCTCTGCTTGGAAGACGTGTCATAAATATCACAGCCTATGTCAAACTTGTACGTCGGTATAAAGTGTATTGGAGCCTCTTGAAAACCTTTGAATATTGAACCTGAATGGCAGGAAATACAAAAAATAAATATGCGCAATTTGTTCTTAAATAAAATCCATATGTACAGAAGACACCTACCGTCCTTCATTTCTTTAGAGAGCTGATCGTGCTCGAGCAGAGACCCCATGTTTTTGTCTGCAATCCGATTCAAGATGTTTTCGACTTCCACTCTACCTTTGCCAAGTCTAAAGTTAAAGTCTCCAAACCAAAACACCTGATCGTATCTTGTAGTAACATCAGCTATGCATGAACAAGGAAGTAAAAATAATGTTATTTACGTTTTGAAGAGTATATAAAGTGTATTTAAAAAACTCACATGGAGTGGAGCGGTACGGGTTGGTATCCGGAAGACCTTTCGGAAGTGATAAAGCTTCTATAATTTTGTTGTAGTCTAGTATTCGCTCATAGACTTTGGAGTCCCCAGCTAAATAAAACAAAGTAATAAGGGTCTGTCATATAGAAGTAATGGAAATACACAAATGATGAAGGAACACAAAATAATCACAGCAAAACCAACAATATTTCTACTTCAGGCAGGAAACTGCAGTTTGGGAAGCTACCTTTTCAGCAACTCTTTCTGTTCACTGTTCTGCTCGCAAAAGAGGTTTGTTTCAAATGGCAATTGTTCAAATAAACGTGATGTTTGAAAAAATACAGTGCATTGCTGAAATAGTACTTGATAGGACAAAAAATTAACTGATAGTAATACAAATTGTATAATTTTTCTAAATCTCTGTCTGTGCCAAACGCACACATTAATGTTTCCATCTCCATCACCACCACTGTGACCTTCAATCTTATAGTATAGACTTCAGCTCTCAAGACCAAACTCCAGGACACAACTTCACTCTAATAATTCTAGATCTACACTTACATGTAAAATGGGATGTTATAAACAAAAAGGACGTCCCAAAAAAGGTAAAACCGACTCCAACAGCTCCTTTGGTCTTAATTTGAGAGACAATCCTGGTGGTGGCTGTGGCATGTTCCACCTCTGTGGGTAAAACATTGGAACAGTCTTTTATGAGTTTATACAAATACAGTGTAAGTCACATATAAATGTTTCCATTCCATTAAAATATTAAAATCTAAAAATAAAATCTCTGACCTGAGCAAAACCATATGAGATCTCTTCGGATAAAAACACTAAGATACAAAACACCATGGGATGCTCCGTACAAAAGGACATAGTAGGGCCCTAGAGTCTCCTGAAGGCGGGTCTCCCATTCCCTCCTAAGTGAGATAGATGCTAACAATTGTTCCACAAGTTTTTTGGCAATAAAAACATTCTGGAGTATCATACCTGTCTGGACAGCCCTCCTGAACCCCGATGACATAAACGTCTTGTGCAAATTCTGAATCTGTTGGAAGAAGGAGATCGTCCAAGTTGACCGGTAGCCCCTGAAATATTGGACAAATGTGGTTTCTCTCCAGTTCAGATCCTGTACTCATTTACAGCTTAACTTCAGAATCACTTCAACATTACCTTTTCTCCCTGCATGTTCCACGTGGTGACATAGATCCCCAGTCTTCTTTCCGGAAAGTAGCGATCCAACTCCTCTGCTCCGAGAAGGGCGCCAT
Organism: Pomatoschistus microps; assembly: GCA_029875035.1. Lineage (NCBI taxonomy): Eukaryota > Metazoa > Chordata > Actinopteri > Gobiiformes > Gobiidae > Pomatoschistus > Pomatoschistus microps. The sequence goes on from JAPMNZ010857379.1 coordinate 12,629, forward strand.
TTCCAAGCACACTTCCCTCCAAAAAGCTTCTGCAAAAACAACCCATAACTGTAAAATCTGTAATCACTAGCTTTAAAGCAAGTGTGTACTGATCTGGTTGTGCTGCGTTTACACCATGTAACTTCAAATAATAGAAAAACGTTTTCACCTTGAAAACGACATAACTGGTTTCACAAACTTTTTTGTTTTAATTGACATAATTTCATGAGTGAGGAGAGGTGAAATCTGCCAGCTGTCCTGAACGATCCTAAATTAGTTGAACACCACCACATGTGTCTTTCTCGATTTTATTTCAGGAGTTGATAATTGCAATCTTCCAAATTTCCAACAACCAACAATGGTTTTTATATTTTATATATTGACACATATATAGATCACCTGTAAGTTCTAGTTTTAGAAAAAAACAAGATGCATGCAACAGAGAAACTCACTCACCACAATGTTTTACTTTTACTCATTGGGATGAAATTAGCCAGTCTATGGTTTTCATACTAAATGCTGTCTGAATAATGGTCATAAAAGACAAAGCAGAACTTGCATGTAAAACCACTGCATATTCAAAAGGTGCACAATGTCCACACGCTTTTTATTGAAATTATTGCTTATTACAAAAGTTCCATCTACCTGTTCCTCACGTCCTTTGGTTTGATGGGACTCAGCACACTGTAGTTAGACCTCATGGAGTGGACAGAGGCGCTGTCCGATCCCATGGTCTCCAGCAGCCTGCTATCACTCAGGTTTCGGTGCAGTCTCTCGTTGCGTTTGGTCTGCCCCATGTAATCCAAGCAATCCCTGTCAATCCTATTAGCTTGTAGAGAGACTGATGCAAAGTTGGTCTCCAGACTAGGAAGCAGTCCGGTGGGTTGCAGGGGGGACAAACGCGCTCGGGAGAGTCTTGTCCGCAGCTCTGTAGGGTCGCTCTGCTGACTTTGAGGCCTTTGCAGCTCATAGTCGTCTAAACTGCTTTTCCTCTGTCCAAACACTGGGGAGCTAATTGAGGCAACTTCAGGGAGATATCCACTTGAAGCGTGCAGTGATTTTACTTCCTCTTTCAATGAATCTGTGGAAGAGCATGTTTCACTCAATTTGACAGGCGTTGTATCTCGTTTAAGCAGGGAGATGTCACACCGTTGGAGATTTTTGTCCACTCCATTCTCACTCATCCTCATGTCATGTTTGAGGACTTTTGATCTCATGGAGATTATTCATTGCCTGAAACAGAGACACAACTTTGTAGCAAACATTATTTCAAGCAAAAAAATGTACATGTTTCACTTAAGAATCTCAGTTATACTTATTAGCATCACCAATATGTTATTTCCTTATACATATGCACAATTACAACACTTAATCATAATTAAAAGAGAAGAATATATTTTTGGACAGATATCACAATAACAGTCATAAGGAAACTACAACAAGAGTTATGTTGTAGATTGTAACAATTTGGCTCCAATATCCATGTCGGTGGATTAGAGTCACCTAAATTTATGGGTTTCAGCCTGTAACTCATATCATCATACAATAACTAAATATATGGCTTCAAATAACAATTAGCGACTGGCGTTTAAGATTGTGAAGAGTTGCTAAATAAATCTAATTGTCATACTCAAGAATAACAAGTCATGCTTCTACATCAGCCAGTCAGACTAGATTAAAAGAAACGCATCTACTATACAATTGGAAACGTTATGCCAGCTGTCTATATAGAATAATTTACCTTTGAATGAAAGTTTGGAGCGAGTAGTTAGCTAGAGGAATGATGAAGCGATGCTAGCTCTGCCACTTCCTTAGCAACGCTTGTGTTTAGGCTGAAGAGCGCCTCCTCTGGAGAGAGCAGGGACTGCAAGTGGCTGAAGACCTGATCCATGGATCTATGACCTATCATCATTGAGCAGAGATTAAAGTAATATCACTTTGTGATAGCTTTGTGCAAGAATAACGCTCAATAAAGTTAACTGTATTTGTTTGATTGTTCCAGTAAAATAT
>JAPMNZ010857509.1:0-13748 GCA_029875035.1 Pomatoschistus microps
CACAACAGCAGAGGGCGCACGTGGTAGAACTCTGGACTTCTCTACCCGTGCTGCAGGAGCAGGAGCAGGACCGATCCATGGGAGAAACATGTTACTAAACAAAGCTGCACTTTTATCCTCGGTTCTCGCGTCGGGAGTGGGGAAGGGACTTCGAGAGCACGGGAGGAGATGGGGCTCACACCGGACCAGAGCCAGCACACGCACAGGAAATGGTGAATAACAACACAAATGCAAATGTAAATGTAATGTCAACCTCATCTGTGTCATGTTTTGTCTGTGAAGGAAAACTGATGCGTAATGGACAGGATAATAAGGCGGTGGTAAGTCGACTTTTAAAAGAGTTTTGTTTTAAGCTATGCCACATATAGATCACTGATTGTTCACACAGTTTAGGGAATTATAATAGATCCATGGGAATTATTTGCCTTTGGTTCATTAACTTCCTGTTTAAAAATCCAGAAACACAGGTTGCATCCGAATTAAATAAATGCATACCTCCTTCCTAATCGCTCATTGACCTTTCTTCTCATTTTAAATACATTCTTTGTGAGATTAAACAACATTTTAAAACGTTTATATTTCACGCAAAGCTAAATCAATTTTCGTTGTTGACATGTCTGTATAAACGCGACACATGTGACCCAGAGTCTCAATTTTGGCAATCATTTGTAAATGCAGACAGAAATAGATCTGTGGCAGATGAAAGAACATTTATGGACAAAACGGGATTAGTAAACAATGATAACAGCTTGTTTCTCTTTCAGATCTGTATTGAAGGGAACATTGCCAGTGGGAAAACAACATGTCTCGAGTATTTCAGCAAAACCAATAACATAGAGGTAATTTCACACTACATCAAAATGCAAGTCTGAGGTTGCTTTAAACTACAGCTTCCCAAATTTGGGCTCCTTCTGGTGCCACTAACTACCACAGACGCAGTAGTTTCTATTGTAGTATTGTTGTATTTGAGATCTTGTTTAGTCATTATTAAGACACCTTCTTGAGACCTGTTTTAATGCAATGCTACTGTACTGTATAGTAAAATATGAAAATGTGACATACTCGTTTGGATCAAAGGTTATGACAGAATACCGGTGTTCCTCGGGGGCTAAACCAACTGTGTAAGAACAGACGTCTGAGGCACTTTGACATTATATACACATTCCTGAGAGTCTTCATCAGTGATTCATCAAGATTGTGGCTCTCAGTATTGTATGTGATTCTTGACTTTTGAGAAGGACTGATGCTTTGAAGAAGAGGTCATGGTAACATAGAGCAGTATTTTATTATCTCAGTATCATCTGGTTATTCTGGTGTAGCAAAGAGGCTCAGGTTAAAAGACACTGAAGACACTGAAGTATTGTCTGAACCTGAACGCATATTTCATATACGTTTTATCTACGTTATGTATTATGTGTAGGTCCTGACAGAGCCTATTTCCAAATGGAGAAATGTGCGCGGCCACAACCCTCTGGTACGTCTCCTGTTGAATGTCCACCTTTTTCTTTTAGACCATTTTTCACTAGTATTGGTTTATAATCATTACAAAAGTAACTAGTTATTTTATTATTGGCTTTTTGAAATCATTCCAATTTGGCAATGTAGTAGTTTCATTCAAATTAACTGCACACATATTTGAAACAAAACTTAGATCTGTTTTTATCACTTATTCTGTGTGATATTAGTTGTGTTTTGGATGAAAAGTAAAATTACAGTATTTCTCTAGTGTAGTGTTATACAAATATATTACAATGGTAACCAGTAATATTATTTCAGAGTAACTTTTCCCTACAGTGTTTTTCTAGTCTATGGTAATTGTCCAAGTTGACATCTGTATTAACAGTATTTATTGCTGAGCTAGTTGCTAGACAGGTTGTATGTAGAAGTGATGACATCAGCCTTGTGTGACGCCCTGCCTCCAAATATTTTGTCTGATCAAACACATGAAGCATTAATTATATTTTGTTTTTCTCCCATTTTTAGGCTTTAATGTATCAGGATCCTGAGCGCTGGGGCATCACCCTCCAAACCTACGTCCAGCTCACTATGCTGGACCGGCACCAGGCTCCATTAGTAGGTTACAGTATAATTAATCAATGGTAGTTCTAATAAAGTCATGTAGGAGTGTTCTGTCACTTTCAGATATTAATCTAAAGTTGTGGTTTTCAGGATGCACCTGTCAGAATGATGGAGAGATCCCTGTACAGTGCCAAGTACATCTTTGTGGATAATCTCTTCAAAAGGTGAAATGGTGATGTCCAAAATCAGCTGTTGATGGACTAGAATTTGAGATGATCAACTTTAATCTTTATTATATAATTTAATTTTGATTTTGTGTATTTTGTAGTTCCACAAGGGACTGGGATTGACTTGCGGTTTATGTTTTCAGTGGAAAGATGCCAGAGGTAGACTATGCTGTCCTCTCTGAGTGGTTTGACTGGATCATGACAAATGTACACATTCCAATCGATCTCATTGGTACGAAAAAGTATTCATTTATTTGACCTTTTATACTATTAGGATCATTTTAAGGTCCAATCCAAACTAAATGTGTAGTCTTTTTAATGTTATCTTTCAGTCTACCTCCAGACTTCACCAGAGACGTGCCATGAGAGGCTGAGACTTCGTTGCCGGGAAGAAGAGAAGGTCATTCCCTTTGTAAGTCCTTAGCTTTTGTTCTAACCTAGGTAGAGTTTCCACCAAGTGTGATTTTCACCACAGCAGCCAATGTATTTCAACTGTAATGAAATAATTGTATGTGACATTTAATAGTGCAGGACTGCAAATATGGAAGGGTCGGCTTTGTTTGGTTTTTCCTTCCTTTACCCAGTGGCTTGTAAAAGTATCCCGGCCTCCTCCATTGGCACTGTGCTCTTCCCTGTGGGGTATGACTGCAATCTAGAAATGGAAAGATTTTGTCATTCATACTTTCAAAACTCAAGCTCTGTTGTATGATCCAGTGTTGAGGAAAGATACAATCTGTTTTTGTGGTAATAAACATGACAAAATGTGCAAAAGTTCAAGTTAGTACTAGTATTAGTACTAAGTAGTAATAGTACTATTTAGTATTAGCACTTATGCGAGCGGCTGTGGATTCTCTTCCTGATAAATATAAAATTTAGCAAGACCTGGAAGAATAGAACAACAAAAGAGCTTGCTGGGGCCAGAAATATAAAAGTGTTATTAATGGATTCAGTCACAATTGGGCCAAATATCAATAAGGGAAAAAAGTTTGCATTTTAGAACAGATACAATGATATGGTTTTTTCCTGAGACAAAAGGCTTTAGAATGAAGTTTAACATGCCACTGTAGCCCCTTATGTCAATGCTGCAAGTTGATAAAGATAATTAAAAAGCCTTTCAGGGGCCACTAAATTGTCTCGTGGACAGATTTGGCCCTTGGTCCTGAGTTTGACATGCCTGGAATAGAAGAATAAAAGCACATTTGGATGACAAGTGTACCATTTCCACTTATTACATTTTGGTTTTGTTTCAGTGTTATTGTGGTCATTAATGACTTTCTTTCTCTCAGGCGTATGTTGAGTCCATTCACCAGCTTTATGAAGACTGGCTTATCAACCACAGTAAACCTCTGCCTGCCCCTGTCCTGGTCTGTCCCCATTTCCTGCCTTGATAAATGTTTGAATATAGTTAAATAAATTGGTTCAAAAAAACGTACTCTTGTGTGGCAGGTCATCCCAGCAGACCACGACCTCCAGGAGATGCTGGTTGAGTATGAGGAGCACCGGGACAGGATCCTGGCAGCAGCCTGCTCCAGACGGTCCCAGGGTCACTCCCCAAGCCTTAAGCTCTGTATATAATGTATTTTGAATGTTTTTGTAAAGATACTTTAACATGTGTTTTTAAATTGTAAAATACTTTAATGTTTTTAATTCCCAAATTTTTTTTAAGCCCTTCCTGTGCATATATTTATATGTATTATTTTATGGTCAATCTTCTCCTTAGCTTATGTGTAATATCCTCTTTTTCATTTTTCAGATTTGGGATGAAGCTATATGATCTTTTCTTCAAAATATGCCAATTTAAGCTGAGGTACATAAAAAAAAAATACACAAAAATAATTTGCTGTCACTCTCAAACAGCTTGCTTCTCTGATGAAGACTTTCTGTTGACAAAATGACAAAACAAAAACTATTTAAGACACCAGAATATGTACCCCAGCTCATTAGCAGCAGTATGATTCGATTCAAGAGATATTATTCTGTTATAGAGTTTATTATTTATGCAGGTACTGAGTGTTATATTCAGCAGAGGGAAATGTTATGTTACAATGTAAAAATCAAAAAAATGCAATGTTGCAGTTGAGATATTAAACTCTTCAGATGTTAAACAAATTCTTATTATTGTAAAGTATATTGCTGTTTTGGCCTTGGATTTTTGTGGAAATTGACTCCAGGCTCTTCCGGGCTCAGGATTCCTTGTAGTTTGGTATTTACTGTGGAATGGGGAAACCAGTTCCAAAGAAAGAAGGAAGAAAGAATTAGGCTGGAATTCTAACGTTTATTTGTCCAAGTTTTATGATGTCCCTATGTTAAGTCCGGTCATGGTCCAGAGCTGGCCTGTGGGTCTACCCTTAGTCCACCGAAGTCTATCTTACTCTATCGTGCCTAGTCCCGCTGTATGTGAGAGCTAGGAGTCGCTTCATGGCAGTGGTCAGAGTGAATCCTCTTCGCTTGAGTCTATAGAGATGGTCTGGTCCTGCATGTGATCTTGGGTACCTCCTTTTTTGGGCATCTCTTCATCCTCACAAGTTACAGGACACCCAGCATTTTCTTCAGAAAGACCAGAAATATCTATGAGACATAAATTTAGTCAAATTTACTAATATAGTGTTTAAATGTACCTTTGACAATTATTACTTTTTCATCATTAGCATTAATTATGTCATATTTTAAGTAGTCTGTAGGCTACTAAATACTCATTAGACAGGCCCTAAATACTAACTACTAAATACAAGTACCTGGCCTGGGCCACTGGATGCCTGTTTGTGGTCTCGATGTGATGTGCAGAGAGAGCCCCAGGGGTCCACTCAGGCCGTCGTCCTCCCTGAGGTCTTTGCTTGGGCTTGGTCTGGGTTTGTAACTGGGAGGCCTTTTCTCTCGGGCTCTCTGTGCATGGCGCCTGGGTAGGAACGTGTCTGTTTGGGGTGAAAGGCTGGTGTCATCCTCCTGCAGAGGGCGGCCCCTGAACACCAGGTCTGTGTAGGTCAGGTGCAGACGATCGGTCGGCTGGTTGTCAGTGAGTCCTGAGACTCCCTCTGGACACACTTCTTTGCCTGGGGCAGCATCAGTTTGGTTCTCCTCTCTCTCTGCACTGAATGCCATGCTCTCACTACGACGTGACAGTTCTGCAGGCAAATTGAGTTTGAGGTTTTCCACACACACCTGGAAAGTATATAGCCCTACATATCGTTATTTTCCAATTTTTAGCACATTTTCTTCCACTTTGGACTTGGTGCAGAACAAACCTGTAATGAAGGCTTGCTGTGCTGCTGGAGCAGATGAAGGCACAGGGCTCTAGTCAACAGGAGCTCAAAGGCCACTTGGACGGCGCTCTCAAGACTTGCATCTTCACACAGTCTGTACTCACTTTACAGAATTTTGTTATTTTAACATTGATACACTCAAATGAGCCATGTAGACAGTAATATGAACATATATTCAAAGATCTTTGTGAACTACCTGGGTGAAGGCCCAGGCTTGTCGGGCATGTATCCGATTGATGCAAAGAGGGACTGGAGAGTAGTGCAGCCGAGGGCCGGCAGGAGGCAGTAGACGAATGCACCTGTGAAAGACTGACATGCAAAAGCAGATACAACACGCATTTAAATACGTAAAAGAAAAGTAAAACTGGACACAGTGGTAGTTTCAGATCATCATTCCACCTTAAGTTTCCGGATATCCTTCCTCCACGGATAAAAGTACAAGTTGAGGCAAAGTGTCTCTAGTAGTTCAGTGGCCCGGACCAGGCGCCGCAGGTGTTTGTGGTCTGTGGACAGGGTCTCCAGCACACGATAGCACAGCTGGATCAGCGAAGCGCTGGTCACAGAATGCTCTAGGAGCGCCTCTGCCCCTCGTCTCAGGAGGTCCTCATCCTGGCACGGGCCGGGCTCTGGGCACACGGTCACGTGACTTCTCAAATAGTCTTCAAACAGACCCCGCGGGTCCTCCGGGTCGGAGCCGCGCTGCATGGCTCCACACCAAACTGTCTGTTCACGAGACACGCGGAAATGAGCCGTAAAGGAAGTGAGAGGTAAAACAAATATGTCTACACATAGTTTCACCACTGCTTGATCTCTGAAAGCAGTATAGGGGCTGTTTGTAGGCACACTTGGTTGATTTGATGAATCAATTTGATGGAAGTTCATCGACAGGTCGTAGCCAGAGCCGTGACCAGGGCAATAATTGTCGTGTGCATGCAGTAAAACGTGTGACTTGTTTACTACGTGCATAACGTGTGTCTTCTCAGTAGATGGCGCTATTATCACACATTAGGACACACAAGTTTGTCAACTTTTTGGCTGTGTATATTTAACTCTTCTTGCCGTGAGTAAACATTCAAAGACTATGTAGGCTCGCTGTGTTCGTGAGTGTGTCCAGGCTAACGGCAGTGTGCTCGGCTGTGTGGCCTCCGCAGAGAGCTCTGTGTGAGCAGGGAGCAGGGAGGTGACCGTGCAGCTGGAGAATAGCTCCTCTATGAGCAGACACGCTGCTGACTGTGAATCACTTTTTCCACCTACTCCACTGAAGCTGGACTGGACTTGAGGAGGAGTTCACTTTCTCTACACCAACAACTCCGTGGAAAAACTTCTCTTCGGACGGCGGGGCCTCAGGACTCTAAATCTTTATGGACACTATTCCTCAATTGAAACGGCGATATCAACACTTTGGCAGGAGGGTTCTCGACGTGGTTTGAACTGAAGTCATGCCCACACCTCGGAGTACTTCCCTTTTGTCATTTTTCTTTCCCAAATGCGCTCATCCAGATGGAGTGTAACGCAGGGCGCTCGCTGCGGCTCTGCGCCTGTCATGTGCCCGGTCTGAGGCAGACATGGATATCCAGGTGGCTGTGTGGTTCTTCTACTGCTTTCTGCTCCCTGCGGTCCTCCTAACAGGTACACACACGATCCTGGCCCTATGGAGCTCACATCATGGGCAGACATGGGTTTGAACTCATTTATGCCCTGTCCAAGTCTGAACTCTGAGACCCAATGAAGATGCTCATAGAAGATGTCCACTTGTTAGAGATGAAGACGACAGTAGTTTCATGTTATTGATTGTTTTTCCTGTGTACCACATGCACGATAATTTTTAATGCCACTTTCTTCAGAAGTTTTGTGGAAAAACCCTGGGACTGTGATTGGAGTCACATGACAGCCCTACTGGACCAATCACTAGACTATCTCAGAAATAGAATATTAATTTGTGGTCTGGGTTTATGAAATATTACAATATTTATATCAAATGTACTTCACATACAGGAAAACGTGTTTGTGTTTGTGTTCCTGAATAGTTTTAGAAACATTTTGAAATATATTTGAACAGTTATAACTTCTTGACACCACATTGCGTATTGAGTTCATTCATTAGTATAAAAATTGACATGTTAGTATAATGACAACACCCGTAAACATTTGTTTAACAGAACAGAACCTGGCGACTGAGTGGGGAGTACTCATGGTTCACAGCAAGAATGTTGTGGGTTTGATCTTGTGTGGGTCCAGGCTGTTCTGTTTGCATGTTTCTCCCTAGTCCTGACCAAGCAGTTCAAGCACTGGTTCGGAGCCTTTGTGTCTCTGCTTAGGGAGATTGTTTCAGGTCTGTCGTAACTTTACATTTTGAAGAACCGTGCAGTGAGAGTATGTGGAGAATGTGGGAAGCTCACACAAATACCTCTTACTTCTGACTGAGCTTCACTGGATGACATGACTCTACATTACAGAGTAATTCAGTTTGGTTGATCTCATTCACTGCTCAGGGGGATCCTCTCTGTCATGCTGCATTCTGGTTGTGTGTAGACTAGAAACCGAAACCATTCAGTAGACATCTTCAAAGCATTGCAGTTTTTTATTTTTATCTAATATTCTACATAGTCATAGGGCCCGTTCTTGTATCTTTTGCTATTCTAATTTGATGCTTGTTTACCCAGATATTTGTGGAATTGGCTCTATATTTAGTTTTTAGTTATTTTTTGTTTTTCAAAAAAAAGCAGACACAATTGTGGGACAATTGTGACACTCACTGTTTGGCAACCTCTCCTCCCAGGACATGAACATTCCAGATAATTCTAGATATTACAAGATATAACTTTGTTTTGTGTACATTCCTTATGTATGAAGTCCAAATCTTCATTGAGTTGTCACAAAACAAATGTTTTGATTTTTGGAATACCACGATGTGTGGGACAGGATGCGACCGGCTCAAGCTGATCCTGAGCTGTTGAGTCAACAGTAGTTCTGAGTCAGAAGGATATGTGCCAGATGCCACATTGGCACACTCTTAAGCACACACACATCTCAAACGGTAGACATAAAACCATAAGATAAGAGTAAGGCAATAAGACACGCCTGTATAATACGTATAACAATTTGTTATCTCCATGGAGACAAACATAAACACAACCTGTTCAGACGACTCTATCACAGTTTTGTTTGGAAACACTGCTGGAACCTTGGGGCAATAAAACCTAATTGACAATGTCTCATTTGTGATGAACGGTGTTATTGCAGCAGCAGTAATGTCCTGTGGTCAAGTGCTGTGTGCCCAGTGCACAGTGACTCCTACAGAGCAATAAAGCCGGACTTAAGGCGTCAGTGAGAAATACTGTCTGTGCGTGTGAGCTTCTTAACCTCCCTCAGCCCTCAGTGGGCAGTCGAGGCAGAGATCTCCCATTCTCCTCCTGAAGGATCTCCGTTAAAGTGTCCATGGGAAAACAGTTAGACAAGCTGAGACCTGCAGCTCAGACAGCAGCTTCTCTGGAGCTACAAAAAAGCTGTCTTCAAGGAAACGTTGTGGTGAACACTGAACAGGTGAACAGGATGTGTGATGCAATGTGAAATAATAAAGTGCTATTCATAATAAGCCACACCTCGTTATGGTCCAAATTAGATATCTGTTAGGAAACACAACCTCCAGGCAGTTAGTCTGCATCTCCTTGATGTGGCAATGTGGGGGCATTCTATTTTATCATACAAAAATATGGTAGGATTCCTGTCGGTTGAAGTGATTTCTTGTACATGGTATGTTTAGCGTGTCCATGTAGTGAACCTTTTTGACTCATGTGGATTCACCATTGTGTGGTGTGCTTTCCTGTGGAGAATGACCTGGACTGAGAGGAAGGTGTGTTTGCAACAGTCTGTTATCTCTCACACGCATCTTTGCAGCGCGCTGTCCAACGGAATAAACTATAAGTATCCAAAAGTTATTAACATGACTTTTTGAAATTGTTTTCCTTGTCGTCTCCCTCTTCCAAGAATATTAAATTACACAGCGCGCAGCAGGGTAGAGCCTCACGGGAACTCTAAATTACAGTGTTTTCATGTGACCATCATCGTCAAACCATGTGTTTATTGCAATTAGAGTCATAAACCTGCTTAAGTAAAACTCACAGCGCGCTAACGTGTGCAGAGGCGAGATATGTGCTCCAGTGCATGTTCTGTTATCATGGGAGCTCACGGCTTTGTAGAGAGACTGGGTGGGGACCGTCCTTGTGGTCACCAACATAACTTTTCAAAAACTCATCATTCAATTGATTGCTGTTTGTAGTACTGTAGACAAGGTTTGTTTTTGCTTGTTCTCTCTGTGGTTCTCCCTGACACACCTCTGTTATGTGCTATGATAAAACATAACAGACTGAACACAGCACTTTGATTCTGGGAGAAGCTTATCCACTGAAGAATTACTGGTGTTAGTGTTAGATATTGTTATGAGCTCTACCTTCATGTTGGGTGTGAGATATTTTCTGAAGTCAAATTTCCTCTTGTCAATTATGATTTTTACTTAGCAGTATAGAGCTGTTGCTGTTAATCAGTTATTGGCAGCAGTATTTAAGTATTCATTGTTAACTTAATGAACAGACTCCATCATATGTAAATAAAGATTACTTACTTAGAATACTTACACATGAGCTGTGAAATGTGGCTTAACCTTAAACATTATGTCTTGTTTTTAACGATAATATAATAATAATAACTTGAATAAAATTTAAATCTGATGGCTTCACTTCAGCTTTCTATGGGAGTTCAATCACAAACTGTACATTATGAATGATATACAGTTTATGGGTCAAATTGAGATAAAATGCTATATTTATGTTCTGAATATTTGATTTAGCTAAAGAGTAATCAATGAATTCATCGATTGTCAAAAAAATCATTAGTAAAAGCTCAAGTTATCTAAGAATGTGCAATCCTAACCATTCAAAGTGTTTGAGGGAAACTACACTATCTATGATCTACACCAGGCATGTCTCTCTGCCTTGCTAACACTAAGTAGTCTTTGAGATCCTAAACATAAGTTCATACTTTCATCCAGCCAACTTCAGCTCAGCCAATATAGACATGTTGTATCTCATTGTTAAGATCAGGGCCTCTAGACTTCAGCTGTTGACTGTATTTATGTAAACTAAGATTTGTTTTTGATTGGGTGAGATGGTAAACATTCAACATTCAGCCAACTTCGACTCTGTCATAGCTCATTTTGAAGTTTAGAACAGCCTGAATCCAGTCAAAACCAGGTTGTCGGCCCCTGGACAAGTCTGGTGAAGTAATATGGCCCTTGCGCTAAAATGTTTGGACATTACTTTTCATGATTTACACAAGTAAATGTATTTTTCAACACTCTGTTTGAACTTCTGAATTTTATGTTGATGTCACGGTGGAAGACGGTGGGGAGGGTCATTGTTTGTTTTCTAACCAATAAGGGGTTCTTCTTCTTTAAAAACAGTTTGAAATCCTCATGTCGTTACACAATGCTGCAGGGAAATGCTCTAATCTTGACTCTTGAGTAGTTTAGGCAGATATTGGCCCAAACACAGAGACTTTCACCACGCCCCTTTTTACTGCTCACCATGTCAGCCTGAAGTGCATGTGCCATTTAATATTTAACAACCTATTTTGGTGAAACGCCTTTTAAATATAGCTTATAGTTTTACATCAATTTAGTCACACTTTTTGGAAAAACCTTGCATAATATCCATACATTCCTGAAAAGTGAGAGTTAAAGAACTGGTGACATCACATGAGGGATCGACAAAACACTCCTCAATCCTAAATGTATTGATTTTTCTGTGGTTGTGAAAAGTAAAATAAAATCAAGATGTGCACTTATTCACTGTGCACTCCATTTCAAATAATCAGGGTCGGGTTGTAAACAAACTTTTTTGCTATTGATTTTATGTTTATTTATTGCAACTAAATGATTTTTGGAAATAGTTTAGAACCACAGATTTGCTCATGCTGAAGAGGTTTATGACTCAAAGTTAAAAGTCTATATTTGTTCTTCAGTGTTAAATTTGCTTTGGTTGCATTCATTTGTTTGAATCCCATTTCAGCCTGCGTTTTGAGACAACACATTTAAGTGAATATGAATTTTGTTTTGCCAACCAAGCTTATTGAACTTTTTTATATTTGAATAATGAGTTGCTGAAGTTCACTCTGATAAACTCTTACGTACAGCTATATCTGGTTGTAGTGATTTGTTGAAACACTCCAACTATCCGCTGAATGCCCCTGAGGCCTTTCCACTCTGCTGTAATACAGCATGTATATTGTATGTGAGGAAGGAGGCTGGGGACTAGTGAGAGTAAAATATATTATGAAGATTTGTTTCCTTGTATCAATCAATCTCAAATCTCCCATATTGAAATTACACAACCTGGATAAGTTGTTTATCAAATTCAATTTGTGAATTACACAAATATGCCGCCTGTCCCTAGTTTAGTTCTTTCTCCTAAATGTGTCTTCATCCACTTGCATTGACATTTTGATAATTGAACAGGTATGCCGTGATCTTTCAATCTCTTTCGGGCTCTTCCAAAGTGAGCGTGAGAGCCCCTGATAAACATCCCAGGTCCACAGTACATCGAGGATATGGCTCTAACAGATGACGTGGGCACAGTGGATGTCCCAGACAATGGGGAACAAAGGATAAGGTGCTGGAGGGACCATCAAGCCCTTACATGGAATTTACCACCGGAATATAATTGAAGTGAGGGATCTGCCATGGCTCAAAAAAGCTTACAGAAGCCCTCAAAAGGACTGCATAGGAGCAGGTCCTGAGCACCGGAGCGATATGGCCTCAGATATCACACCAGACCCACGATGTGCACTGTGCAAAGAGGCACAAAGAGGCGCCTGAGACACTTCAGCACAGAACAGCGTACAGGGACTTACACTGAGACCTTCCTAGTTAGATAAAGGTCAATCCAATGAAATGGCTGGCATAGAATACCAGTACATCCCATACTGTGTATGGTGGGCTGGGAGACTCCTCCAAAGGTGGTTGAGTGGTATTCGTGAACCACCAACCAACCCCACATTGTGGTGGGGGATAAAAAGCCGGTGGGTAAGAAGAAAGTTGTGGTGTCCTCCAAGCTGGAGGAGTTTACAGGACGTTTAAAGCTTATTCCTTGGAACAACATCTGTCCAGAAAGGAGAAAAGCACATTCCTAGGAGTCATTTATGGATCAATTATTTAAATATTTATATTTAATACTTTGATACTTGTAATTAATAATTACAGCCCTAATATAGATAGTTCTTTATCATTGTTGATCATGTTTTGTCACATTTCTCAAAAGTTAAAGAAGCTGGACAGGAAACATTTGACTGTGTCCTGCTGCTGAAAGGAAATTGGTTGTAAATGTATTTTTCCTCCAATGCAGTGCTATTACCAGCATGAACAAGGCTGATTTTAAGATTAGGAGGTAAATGTTTAATATGAGTTGTTAACACTCCCGCTTCTCCGAAAGAAGCATAGGTTTCCTCTGGGTGCTCCAGTTTCCCCCAGCACTAAAGTCATGTACAATAGGTACAATCCTCCAGTTTTTGTGTCAACATCTGGAGATGGACTCCAGATGCAGCACTGGAAACCACTGCTCCAGACAGAGGCCCTAGTGGTATTGAAGGATTGGTCAAGTGCAGAGGACAAATTACCCTGCAGAAATAAAGTGTACTTTAACTTTAACCGTAGACTCTCATATATCAATATTATTACATAATGTGTTACAGTAAATGTAATATCAGTTTCATTTTATTAACCATAAATGTGAGAACTTGAACTGTGATTTGTCCAACCTCCTAAAGTCAATGAGACGTTTTAATGCTGCTCTGGCACAGCATATGTTTGGGATGAGAAGCCAGTGTCCGTGTGGAAAAATGTGACTCAGAACTTGCCTCCGTTTTCCACTTGACCGCTATTAAACACAAAAGTCTTCCTCATGTGAGCAGTTCTGTTTTGGGGTCATCAACTGACTTACAAAATTATTTATTGAGAAAAAAAATACTTGTGTCATTCAAAGGTGACGCTCAAAACGTTGAAGATGTTCTTGTCTTCCAGGAGATTACAACTTTCGAAACATGCTTCTTACGATAGATATGTTGCTATGTTTGGTTTACAATATGTACATTTGAAACATTGAAATTTTAATAGCCACATCAAATCAGTAACATCAGCAGCTTTTTACCATCTAAAAAACATTGCCAGGATTAAAAACATAGTGTCTAAAGC